>JAOTRH010064519.1:3892-14531 GCA_034768845.1 Heliamphora exappendiculata | reverse complement strand
CAATTCGTATCCATGGCAATTATGGTTCACCGGGATCGATTCTGAGACTCCTTATAGATTCTTGTCTAGTCCCATTCTTAGAAAATAGGACATTCCTTTCATCATGGCCACGAATTTTGGGTTCACATAATTTTCTTTATTATTCATCAAAACTTGCACAACCTTAGTCTCGTCGAAGTCGAACCTATTTCGAAGGAGATCCTCCCCCCTGTTTAGGTAAAAAGTTAACTTTTTTATTTTTTGTTTAAAATATAAAAATTTTACTCTTTATATATTTAATATTAACGATCATATTTAGTTAATAGTGGTAATAAATAAGTGATAAATAATATATATTATTGTATTTTAAAAATTATAAAAATTTAAATAAAATATTTTAATAACTTGTGTTTTGATTTGGCTTTTTTGTTCTTTAGCTTTCTACATTTTTGTCAAACGGAAAATTTTAACTTTTTGCATTTTTAGGCAAAAAATCAAAATTGCAATTAGGGCCTTAAATTATCCTATCTAAGTATATTTATTTGCTTATATTATTTTATTTATTTTTACCTTTAGTAAATCTTACATTCATTCTTCAAATTACTGTACATTTTTTACTCTTTTGTAATGACAGATCAAAAATAAAATTATTTAACCAAAATATAAAAAAGAGCTCAAAAAGAAAAAAAATTCAATTTTATGTAACTTATTTGCATTTTTAGTAAGCTTCTTTTTATCTTTTGATTAATATTTTGATTTTACCGGTTCCTTCATTGATTCAAACAAGTAAAAAAACACAAAATAACTAAAATAAGAAAAAAAAGTATAAAGAATATTAAAAAAACAAAACAAAAAAACAAAAATCTCAAAATTTATTCCAAACGGGGCAATCATCGCAAAAGTCTGAAAAAACTTCTTTAAAAATAAGGTTATGAATCCATCAATATGCTGAGGAGATATTTGAGAAGATCTCCATCCACTAGTCACGGAGGATGTTGCACAAGTTGATTATATATCATTTCAAGAAAATCAAAAGGATGCTACCTCTATGCAAGATAGCCAAGCACAACATCACCATCATGATCAAGATGATACAAGGACATCCATCACGGATAATACGGCATCTGTTCAGCTTCACTTGAGGGAAGACATAGTATTTACAACTGAAAGAGAATTGTCAGCTGTTAATTCCCTCCTCAAACTATGGAACTATACATAAACTTCAAATTTGAGACAAGAAGAGCTCTGAGACATCGGGTACGCTTTCGACACTAAAGTGACAAAGTTTTCTAAAAAATGGATGATATTCAACAACGCTAACCTTGAACTCAAAAGGTATTGATCAGATGATGAACTATGGTTTTGGCCTGGAAGACGTTTAAAAGTATAGAACTTTTGGGATCCCAATGGAATTGAATCTCTCCCAACTCTTAGAAGTTCATACTATCCATCTCCGGCATGGACATATAATAGGGAAAGTGCGGATGGTAACAGATGTTCCTGTAATGATGGGTTCCTAGAAGATATTGAAGAGGCTAATTGTGTCTCTTTTGAGGAACATCAACTAGAAGACTCTACTAGTCAGGAGCATGAAAAGATTCTTTCGAGTTCATTGAACAAGTTCAGCTGGCGGTCAAGCCATTGTTTATTAACTTAAAGAAGTAAACCTTGGAACGAAGGAAAATCCCAAGCCCATCTTTGTTAGTGCCCTCCATTCCAACAAAGAACAAATTTCTTATGGTAAACTTCTTTGTGAGTACCAAGATGTGTTTGCATGGGGATATCTAGACATGATGGGTCTATACTCTAAAGTTGCAGTCCACCGACTAGCTGTATCGAATGAGAAACGACTTGTACAGCAAGCTCAACGTTGCTTTTGGCCAGAGCTAGCTGTGCAAATAGAAGCCAAGGTTGAGAAATTAATAAATGTCTATTTCATCCGTGAAGTCCCGTATCCAATTTGACTCGCGAATATCGTGCCAGTTAAAAAGAAAAATGGGCAAGTTCGCATCTGTATCAATTTTAGAGATCTAAACGATGCATGCCCAAAGGATGAATTTCCACTCCCGATCACCGAGTTGTTAATGGATACCACCACTGGTTTCAGTGCTTTATCCTTCATGGACGGATTCTCGAGATACAATCAAATAAAAATGGCACCTGAAAATGAGCTTGCTGTTTTTCGTACTCCAAAGGGAATATTTTGTTATACAGTAATGCCTTTTGGGTTAGCAAAATGTCGATGCAACATATCAGCAAACCATGACTATCGTTTTTAATGACATGCTCCACAATACCATTGAATGTTATGTCGATGATTTGGTTGTCAAAACCAGAAAAAGGGAGCAACATTTAGACAACCTAAGGAGGGTTTTCGATTGACTCCGTAAACATCAACTCGGAATAAATCCCTTGAAATGTGCTTTTGGAGACTTATCAGGAAAATTTCTTGGATTTGTTGTTAGGTACCAAGGAATCGAAATTGATCCCATAAAAATTAAAGTAATCTAGAAATGCCACCCCCTAGTAACCTACGTCAACTATGAGGACTTCAAGAGAGATTGGCTTACAGATGGAGGTTCATCTCTAACTTGTTAGGGAGATGTCAACTGTTTACAAGATTGATGAAGAAAGATGTTTCTTTTATTTGGGATCAAGCATGCCAAAATGTTTTGAAAGAATCAAAGAATACTTGACAAAACCTCCAATCTTAATGGCTCCAATTAAAGGATGACCGTTAATCTTGTATAATGCTCTTTAGGGGAATTACTTACCCAAAACAATGATGACGATAAAGAAATTACTTTATACTATCTTAGTCGTACACTCGTTGGGGCAGAGCATAATTACTCTTCAATCGAAAAAATTTGTCTGGCATTAATTTTGCCATTAAAAACTAAGGCATTATTTGCTTGCTCACTCTGTTACATTGATCTCAAGAGCCAATCCTCTTAGATATATGATGTCTAAACCATTCCTATTAAGTTGTTTGGCTAAATGGTCATTGCTACTAACAAAAGTCGATATCACTTTTGCATCCCAAACGGCAATAAAAGGGTAAGCACTTGCTAATTTTCTAGCAGCACATTCAGTGCCAGATAACATGCAACTACCCAACGATCTTCGAGATGAAGAAGTTATGACAGTAGAAACTTCTTCGTGATAGCTCTATTTTGACGAGGCATCAAAACAAAAAAGAGCGGGGGCAGGCATTGTTCTTGTGACACCCTGTGGAGGTTTAATTCCATATTCATTCTCATTGTTGGCTCTATGTTTCAATAATGTGGAAGAGTATAAAGCATTAATCATTGGCCTAAAAATAGCACTAGAAATGTATATTGATTCTTTATAAGTATTTGGCGATTCTCAATTGGTCATCAGACAATTGAATAGTGATTATGAAGTAAAAAATGAAATCTTAATTTTTTACCACCAAAAAGCTAAATATATGATGTCCTAATTTCAAGAAATTCATATTTTTCATGTGCCAAGGTCAAAAAATGATAAAACATATGCTTTAGCTAACTTAGCAACATCCTTGACTCTTCTAGAACAAAGGGACATTCAAGTCACAGTTGGTGATCGTCATCTGCTACCCCCAGTCATCTGCTACCCCCAGCACTTGAACGAATTGATCAAGCAGAAATTGCAAATGCAGTAACAGTATGTGAAATTGAAAAAGATCCAGATTGGTGCCAACCATTCATATATTATTTTCTACATGGACAATTTCCAACTGATTCGAAGAAAAGGATTAACCTTCGACGTCGGGCCCTTCGTTTTGCATACCAAAATGGGACCTTATACAAAAGGTCCTTCGACAGAATTCTTCTAAGATGTTTGTCCAAAAAAGAAGCTACTCAAGCCCTTCATGAAACCCATAGTAGGACCTGTGGTGCACATCAGGCTGGCCCCAAACTTGCTGCACAGTTAAAACAATTAGGTTATTATTAGCCAACCATGGTTCCAGATGCAATATAGTTTGCAAAAGCTTGTAAAGTCTGTCAGCTTCATGGAGACTTTTACACACCAGCCTTCATAGCCACTCCATCCTACTATATTATCTTGGCCCTTTGAGAATTGGGTCTAGATGTTATGGGACCTTTTAAGCCTCTGTCATCGCGCTCTCACCAATACATATTGTGTCACGGCCCGAACCCTGGGTCACGTGAACTCCACTTAATAACTCAGCGTTACCAAATTACTGAGGAGACTTTTCTTTAAAACCCTATTTATGGTTTGAACCTCCTTTAAAAAAAGACACTAGAATGTAATTTGTTTTAAAAAAATCTTTCCTAAACTTCAAAAATATTCTAAGTATAAAAATTAAAAATTTAGACAGAATCTCCTCTGCTTTTCAGACTATCCCAAATTTTTTTTTCTGTAAACCTGTTAAACTCAAACTCAAATCACAAGATATATACTCAGGTACCGCCTAGATTTCAACTCTCAAACACAATTAACGCTATGAAATGAAAATTTTATTTACTTTTGTACAAAAGCATTCATTTCCAATTAAATGTCATAGTATTTAATAATACTCACCACTTAAACTTGAATCCCATAAGTCATTCTTTGAGTTGAGATAAATTTAGATCATTCAATGTGAACATCCCCTTACTAGATACAAATGCTCAAGTACAAAGATCTTCTTTAGTTTATTATACAACTTTATTAATATGCAAATCTAGTTACCAAATAAAATGAAGTAAAATAAAATCTTCATCTTTCTTCTTCACATCACAACACATTTTAACTCTTCCCTTGATCAATCAAACCTGAACAAAATGTTAAACAACGTACATGAGCCGAAACTCATAGGACAAAGACTAAAATAGTGCAATGCATGATTTGTGATGAGTGGATGAGTAAGATATTATGTAATCATTTTCATTTATTCATTTTATTTGTTTTTCAATTTAGATACGCTTCCAGTTTATATAAACTTCAAAGACAACATGAATTCATTTAGATTTCTTGGCTTCAAATTTTCTTAACTCATGCACTCAGTTCGTTTTTTATTATTTCGTATCTTTTATTACCAATGAACCACATCTATTATTATTATCACTTATCCCACTTCTTTTTGTATTTAAATATTAAACTTTCAATACTTTCCTTCTTTTTTTCCTCACCTTAATTACTCATTCTTTTTATCATTCTTAAAAGTTTCACCTTTAATTTAACAAACCAAATACTGAACCGACGTAGGATGCAACTTATAAAAACTCATCTCTATTCTCCCAATAGGCTGCGCGAAGCCATTGGTGAATAGATAGCTCTATAACTCACCACTAAAAGCCGTTTTACGGACCTCAGCCGAGGGAACACGGTACCCAAATCCGTTTTATAGGGGCTAACCCGAGGGAACACAGTACCCAGTTTGCGCAAGTTTCCGATCTTTCACCGTGGAGCTGGTCAAGCCCAACTTATCACATCCATATCAATCATCCTCGGTTCAATATTTCATCAACCATATTAATATTCATTAATAACCGGGAATCTATCTTCCCCAATCCAATTTCACAACCACATAATACTCCTTATTCACAATTGTTACACCATTCTATTTTTGATTCCATATCATCAATTTCATTTCAAGATTTATACCATTTTCTTAATATCATAACTTTAGCAAAACTCATTTTGATGAACATGAGACTTAAACTTCATTTAGTAAACCCATTGAGTTAACATCCATATAACTATTCCAAATTTCTTGCTTGAATTACAGATTCAATTTTAATATCGACATACTTCATCAATTTCATCTTGATAAAACCATGTTCCTCCATCGTTAAGTTACCCCCTTTTTCCAATTCAATATCATATATTCCTTGCCATGCTTCATGTTTTCATTATCATATATCATTCTTCGTGTCATAAAGTTCACATTGATGTTATAAAAAAATTTACAATACTTTGATGAATTACATGTATTCACTCCAAAAATATATTATAACTTCGCTGATTCATTTCATAAATTTAAGCCAAATCTCATACCTCAAGTTTATGAAAATTTAGGTTTTCAATGATCCAATCATTAATTCGACACAATAGGTTATAAATACAATCTTATTTTGGGTTTCTCATCAATTGCTCCTTAAATTATTCACTTTTGATACAAACCTGACAATACATTCGTAGTTCTTCACATCTCTTCCAAGAACTCATTTCTAACAACTCACATTTCATGAAATTTCTAATTCGTATGACAACTCATCAAAGAATATAGATTAATCATATAATCAAGCTCCACAATCAACATTTATCCAACAATAATAAACCAAACTCTTTTTAATATGAAATCAAATTGAGTAAATCAAATTAACCAAACTCGTTAATTTCAAACTAAGTGGAGTATTGAGGTATAAAGAAAACGATTCAAATTAAGTCCATCATAACACAATCATACCCTTTTTGAGTTTGTGTGTTTTAAGTTTCTCAAAATCACTATACTCCTCCCAAACTTTATGATTTACCGTCAAGATTTAAATTAAAATTTTCTATGTTATTCAATTTTCTTGTAAATCGTTCCAAATAGGTTCATCCGCATAAGTGAAAATTATATACCCAACCATTGGTTCAACTCTTCTTCAAACCCAAGTTTTATTATATCGGTATTCTCCAACCAACAAGTTACAATGCTCAATTTATTCACAAAGGTTCCAAATTAATATCCATGAATCTTACATTCAACATTAATTACATAACAATTGACTAAATTGTAAACTTTATTTCTCCATTTTACTTAACTATTTTATATATTAGAATTAGTTTCATTTGTCAATTATATATCCCAATGAACTCAAATACCACAGGCTCAAGTTAATTAATTTTCCCAATTAAACCATAAAATTTAAGTCTCCAATCATAACTCAAGAAGATTTAAATCAAAACCCATAAGATCACCTTCAATAGTTATATATCAAATTTCAAATTTTATTTCCTCGCTTCTTAATATAATTTCAGCATTTCTCCTAAACCCAAAACCAATTTACTTTACAACTTCGATAAGTGAATCATGAGTAAGCAGTGAATTTTAAGAATTTTCCAAGGTTTCCAATTTTAACAAACAATTTAACTCAATACCATAGTCTCAATTAAATTTTTATACACATTTCTTTCTATGTTTATACAATTCTCATGATTGTCCAATTTTCACTATCTATTTTCATTTACCAATTTTAAACTAACACATTATATGGGCCAAATAATACTTCCACAGTTCGATCATATATCATTTTACATTATTCGTGGAGTTTAGACTCACTGGCGTATATCGTAAAATAGAACTATGATTCACAATTCAAGTTTCTAAGAAAGTGGCTTTTCTAACGTTCAATCATCAATTCCATCATTCTCCCAAATTATGTTAACTAATTATGATCTAAATCTCCAATCCCCGATTTAACATTGACATAATCTTAACCGCCAATCACCGGGTCCATTTTCTCAGTATCAATAGATGAATATAGCTTCCAACTATATAACCCATAAAACTATGATCAATCAGCACAAATCATTATAAAGCACCAAAATTAGTCTAAATCCTACCTCTGGTAGAGCTGACGCCTCAAAGCTTTGCAAAAGTCGTCACCTCAAGGTCTCGGCCACTTAGCTTTTGCTCCTTGTTACCTCGAAATGCTCCTTTAGTTTATTAACCTTTGATTCCCCTCTGGTGGCTTCCAATTTGATTTAAACCTCTCAAAAAAAAAATTTGTTTTTTTTTGAATCAGGGTCTCATAGGTTCTCTCGTAGAAGAAGAAAAAGAAAGAAATAGAAAGGGTGAGTGTGTACCGGCGGTAAAAGAGAGACTTGAGGTTGCTCCGCTTCAATTCTTCTTCTTGATCTTTCTTTCCAAGCTTTCAATTTACGAGTAAATCAACCGAAAGCAAAACAAAAACAGAGAAGAAGGCTGGTCGCAACTCTCAACTTAGGGCCGACAGAGGGTTTGGAATCTGGTGAGGTACGCCGAAGCTCAGATCTGGTAGCTAGTGATGCACCGGTGGTCGGCGAGTGGTCGGCGACGCTGAGATGTGGTGGAAACTGAGGTGCTCATCCTTAAGCCCGTGCTCATAGAATGAAAGGGGGAAGAAAGACACGAAGTCGGGGGATAGGAGGAAGCAAACTGCGGTGATGGGAGAGTGGGGAAGACGACGCCGGCAATTACGATGGCAGGCGAGGGAGGCGCGGCGGCGACAGAGCGTCGCGCGCCTGTTTCTCTCCTCTCTTCTCCTCTCTTTCTCTCTCTCTACTTCGTTTCCTAGCTCTCCCTCTGATGGCTTAATAAGGACAGAGAGTTTGCGCACATGTTCTCCCATCTTCTCGATTCTTCTCTCTCACGATCCCTCTCGATCTCTCCCCCTCTTTCTGCTTTTCCAGAACTCAGCTTCGGCTGAGATCAAATCTATTTTTTTTTTTTTGTTTGAACTCTATAAATCTCTTGAATTTCATAAACTTAATTCAATTTATTTATTTAAGAACTCCACAATTAGTCCTCAATTTAATCGAAATTATATTAATAAATTTTTAAATTTTACAAAAAAAATAAATCATAAATTGTTCCATAAAATTTTAATTATATTAAAATAATTAATCACTTAAATAAAAACGTACCAGATCATTACATATTAAATGGGATAAATTACTTTTCTAAATGGGTTAAAGCAGTAGCATTGAAAAAAGTAAAAGGCATTGAAGTGATAAATTTTATCAAGAATCATATAATTTACCGGTACAGAGTTCCTTCGAAAATCATTTCTAATAATTTCTTATATTTCAAGAGTTCGCCAATTGTAAAATTGTGTGAAAATTACAAATTTCGACATGGGCATTCTGCTAGTTATAATCCATCAACAAATGGACAAACCGAAGCTTTTTAACAAGGTGCTTGGAAAAATCTTAAAAAGATGGTCTCAAAGAGCAAAAGAGATTGGCACGAGCATTTACCTGAGGCTTTATGGGCATACAGAGCAACTGTTCGTACTTCAACTTGTTGCACTCCATATAATCTTGTTGTGAGATCTTGACCCGTTTTATTTTTGTGGTATTTTTTGACGCGTTGTTTTTCGTTTTTATAATTGCATGTTAATATGCGTTTGGTGCATGCTCGGTTTTAGAAATGCATGTTGGGTGTGCTTCTGGGGCCGTTGGACATTATGGTGCAAATTTTAAAAAAAATAGATATTTTCAGGAAATCAGATTGGTTGAGCTTGAAGCACTTGATGAGAAAAGACTTGATGCTCAACCAAAATTGGAAATTTATCAAGCCTAAGTGGCTGGCTCTTTTAACAAGAAGGTCAAGCATAGATCTTTTTCAATGGGTGATTTGGTCTTAACAGTCAAACAATCAGTTGTTATTACAAGAAGGATGAAAGGAAAGTTTGAAGACAAATGGGAAGGGCCATATGTTCTTACTAAGGTTTTCCCCAAAGAAGCATATGAACTCTCAGATTCTGAAGGCAAATGTGCATATCCATGTGTCAACGAAAAATTCATCAAAACATTCTATGCTTAGAAGAAATGCTCCTTGACGCACGAGCTAAAATTACATGTCACTCCACTCATAATCGCACGAGACTAAACTGCAAGATACTCCTGGTCCACATGAGTTAAAACTGTGTACAGTTTAAATAATTGAACTACGAAAGGCTTGATCCCATTAAGGGTACGTAGGTACTCTAGTGGCTAAACTAGATGCAGCCGATATTAAAAAAAATTTTTTTGTTCCAACAATAGCATTTCAAAAGGCTAAACTGATATTAATGAAGCAATTTATTTTTAATAAAAAAACATTGAGTCCATAAACAAAATAAATAAATACAACTATTTATTCTTTCCCAAAAACAAATTCAAAGAATTAAGAACATTTTAGAAGTGAGCTTTATGATTTTCAAATGATTGGAGCTTGTCATTTCCAATTTCATCAAGAAATTTCTGAAGATCCAACTCAAGTATTTGTTGTTCTTCAAGTGAGGATTCCATCCGTTTAATCTCTCCTTGAACTTCATTCTTTCCAATCTCAAGCTGAGCTTTCTTAGTTTGAAGTTTGGTTCTTCTTTTAAAAGTGTTGCTTCCTTGTTCAGAATCTCTTTTGATTACTTCATTAGGATTGGCATATGTGGATTGAGCCATACCATCCTAATAGAGCTCCTTACCCACCGAGAACAATACCACCACGAACAGAAGCCCATGCGATGCATATGAGGAATTGTAAACATTATATGAGTACCCGACAAAAAAATACAGCTTGTGTCGTAGTCAAATGCTCAATACTACAAAAGCTTCTTTGGCCAACACTAATATTAAAGGCATTAGCTGGAACACTCTAATCAAATCCAAATTGGTGAGCAAATCTATTAGGATGGCATGGCTCAATCCACATATCAATGCCGACTCTCACCGATAGATTCGTACAAACTAAAATAAAAATAGAATTTAAAATTGGCATATGAATGGTAAGGGAGTAGGTGCCAACTTGGTTGAGATGTGCTCTCTTTATAGTGATGCTATAATTTCTGAATTCTTAAATTATTAAATGAATTTCTAAGGTTTATCAAAATAAATAAATAAATGAACAAATTTATATTTGTGAACTACATTTGGCTTTATCCCAAATCATAAGTATGTAGGCAGCCTAGGTCATTATCTAAGTCTA
>JAOTRH010064508.1:0-18367 GCA_034768845.1 Heliamphora exappendiculata | reverse complement strand
AACAAATTATTCTAAACAATCTAATTTTTTTCTTTTCTAGAAAAAAAAAAACCAACTTCTTAAAAGCCAAGCTTATATTTTTTTTTTCTTTTTTCTCTTTCTTTATTTTTAAATTTACAGAAATATATAATAATGTCATTCACTTCTTACTTTGTATTTCTTGCATGTCGTATTTGTTGTTTTTTTCTCTTCCTAGAACACGATATGAATTCGGCCACGTTTTCGAATATAGACATATTTTATTTTATTTATTTTTATATTTTTTATATTTTATATTTTATAATTTGGTCAAGATATTTTAAGTTTTTATTGTTCCTCACCAAAACAAATAAAAACAAGTAAAAAACTTGGTCTTAAAACAAGAGTATTCAAAACTAAGAATACCCAAAGTTTGAAGAAGGCACGGGTGAAACATTTAAAATAAAAAGATTGATTTAAAAAAATCAACTTCTGGAAAGCTACTTGCTCTGGGTTTTTTTTTTTTCCCCCACAAAACAACTGCAAGTTTGTACCAGAGAGCGTTGCTCAAGCTTCAGCTTATAGCTTTTCATCGTTCACAAATGACTTATTAAGTTATATATCGATTATTGCGTACAAACTTATTTGAACAAATTATGGCTATATAAGCTTCAGAGTTTCAATACTTATCGACGGAGTTATATGCATATATAATACTCATTAAAAAAAGGAGTAATATGCATTTTTTATGATTAGTTTGTAAAGAAACAATATAGATGGATAGATAGATGAAAAGAGTGAATTAGAGTATAGATGAGAGGGGGAGGGAGAAAACGCACCTTCGGAAGGGGTAGTAGTACCATTTGGCGTCTGATTTTGCGCTCGAGCGATCTGGAACAGGCCCAGAATGAAAACAAAGTATAAGGCTGAGGCAGCCATTACTTTCATCTTCCTTGGTCAATCCACAGGTTTATCATCAATGGATCCATTTTTCAGAGATGGGCAGTTGAGAGAGACGATTAGAGTCCAAACAATCCAACTCTATAAACTCACAAATCTGACAGTGAGATATGAAGACTTAGCACTTCTTCTTTCTTTTAGTTTTTAAATTTTGATGGAAAAATAAGCTATCAATTTTTCAATTATCATTTAGTATCCGCTCTTCTCTCTTAATTTTTAAAATTATATATATATTTATGTCTCTTAATTATTAAAAATGGTACAAAATACCTTTTATTTGGATAGATAAAGTGATACAAATTAAATAATTAATGACCCTAAATATATAATGTTAAAGTTTAAAAAAAATTAATAATTGAGAAAGTAGTAGTCTAGTTTTCCCTAATTCTCAAATGTAAGAATATTCGGTCTCACAAAACCCTTCCCACTCGCCTTCATATTATGTGCAAACTGCAAACTACTCTATACATGAATGTAGCTACCGGTAGTAAGTTGCAAGTTGCTTGCATAATAATAATATTATTATTATTTATTATTATTATTATTATTATTATTATGAAAAAAACGCAAAACCCATATATGTACATATCTATTCTTTAACTTATCAGTTGCCAATATTTTACGAATAATTAAATTAAAAAAATAAATCAATACGTGTTATGTTAGTTCTAGGTAACCTAAGAAATAGAGTGAATTAGATCTTAAAAAATTAATAACAATTTTAAAATTTTTTAAAAACCTTTTAACATAGCAAACAATTATAACAAAATAAATAAAGATGAAAATAATACAAATATTAAAGAAATTAAAGATAGAGAGAATGAATCAGACACTGATAGTTTATAGTGGTTGGGTTTTTCTAAATCTACGTCCACGCCTCAAGTTTTTTCTTGATAATTTTCACTATGTTAAATGCTTCACGAGCGCATTCCAAATCTTTACAATTTCAAAATTTCGCTTGAGCTAACGAGTGTTTATGGACATATTCAAAAGTCTATATCAACTTCAAGATGATTCTATGAAAATAATCTCTTATTTTTTTTAATCACTATTCTTGATGAGATTCACTCATTTACTCAAAAGACAAAGAGTGATTCACCCTTAAATACAATAAATGAAATGTATTAAATGAGAAACACTCACTTTTTTTACAGAAATTAATTACAATAAATGAAGAGGTAAAAAAAAAAGAGGAGCAAGAGCTGGAATTTAGCAATAAATGAGAACTTGAGGATTTTGAGTTTGATTCAAACAATAGAACAATGATTGTAAGTCTCTTGAGAGATTAAATGCTGAAGAGTTACTCCTTATATAAGCTCTTGAACATCATGACCGTTGGAGGTAGGTGAGGGAATTAAATGCCAAAAATTTAACTGTTGAAGTATACCGCGAATTTGAATCTGTATCGCAGGTGTCGACACAAAATGTTTAGGTCAAGGATCTTCAAGTGATTGAATTGACACAAATCTTCTGAGGTGTCGACACAAATTCTGTAATCTTCCTCACCAACACCACGGTGTCGACACAAATGAATTTTGTATCGACTCATTTGAATTTCAGCATCCAGGACAGGACCATTTGTGTTGGCACAAATCTTCTTGGTGTCGACACTAAACTTTTGCAAAAACTCTCTGTATATTTGTGTCGACTCATGTAGACATTGTGTCGACACCAAATTTCTTCAGGAATAGTCGGGATATTAGTGTCGACTCATCTTCAATTTCGTGTCGGCACCTAAAATCTGCAGGTGGCCTCGGTTCATTTATGTCTACTCATTTGGCATTTGTGTCGACTCAAAGTTTCAGATACCAAAAGAGAGAAATCACTTTTGTGTCGACACAAAATCAATTTGTGTCGGCTCATTTTGAGTCCAGAGAGTTTCAACTCTTTTGTGTTGACACAAAATTCATTTGTGTCAACACAAATTTTTTTATACCTGAAACATCGATCTTTATCAAACAGTTCAGGTGCCAAACCATTTGTTCAAATGTGCCGACACACTTGATAGTTTCAAGTAATCTTTGCCTTTAAGTTTTGACTCAATTATCAATTAGGTTCAACACAAAATATTTTTAAGAATACTTAAGTGTTTTAAATCTTTTGAGAGATAAGTCATTTTTTTTGCTAAAGGTGTCAATTCTTTTGTTCAAGATGTGTTAACACTTTCTTTCTGAAAAATATAAATATTATCCTTTTAAAACTATTTATTCTTAAAAAATAAATTTATAAAATTCATCCAAATTAATATAAAAAGCCATTGAGCTAACATGTTGTATATATGATATATTAATACTTAATATTTTAAATAAAAATAGTTTGTCACAATAAATATCATTAGAAAGTTTTGTATTGTTAAGAATATCTTTTTTTTTTTAAAAAAATATTTATTTATTTTTATAAATATCTATTCCTCTAATATTAAATATTTTATGACATTAATTTATGAACACTTTGATATAGTTTTCTTTTATGAACAAATTAATTAAGAATTTACAAATTGTATATTAAGATTTTAAAATTTAAATTATATCTTAGGACAATACAATAAAACATATTATATATGGTAATTTCGAGTTTGAGTTATGATAATGAAGTTTTATCGCTTGATTAGCTTGGTGGTGAACAACTTAGTTATGTTGTCTCCGCACATGAGAAGCAATCCAGAATTCAAACTTTTTCAATTCTATTTTGATGAGATTAATCATGTGTTCAGTCGCAAATAAATCTAATACCGGGTTGAGAATCTCATGATAACTCGCAAAGAATTCCCTTCCATGTGTATAGTGATCTCAAATAGAGCCTAAGGAATGAATCAAAGTTTGAGCTGTTGTCGTCAACCAGAACAAATGTAACAATTCCAAACTTAAACCGAAGGACCATTTTGGAGTAATTATACCATAGTTTTTCAGTTGCATTCTTGGAAAATCCAAAGTTTTACATGAAATAATTTGATACCCAATAAGCGAGTTATTTTTTGTTAATTCTTCACTTATTCGAATAAAATGGTTCAATATTATTTCACTCAAAGTATGTTTTTCTACAATATTAAATAAAATCATACACAAATAATATCAGATAATGTTTCGAAACTATCAAATAATTATCCACCTTAGTTAATAATTTGCCACCTTAGATAAAGGGCAATGAAATTAAAATTTTAAAATTAACTCAACGACCAAATGGGATTAAACACTTCTCTAGGGAAAATTATTAGGTACTCACATATATAGTACAATGTAATTGATGATATATAGTATTCTTGACAAATAAAAATATTCAATACACTGTCACTTTTGTTTTTTACTTGTTCAATAAAAGTGAATCAATATTTGTTCCACTCAAAATATTTTTCAATACGTTGTTAAATAAAAATACCTCATAAATAATACCACGTAATATTTTAGATCAACAGAATAATTACTCATTTTCCAGGGCCAAAATACTTTTCGGAGGTTAGGGGCACAAATTGGTGGACCAGGAAAATTATTAGTCTAGAATGTGTATTAGTCTAAACACAAGAATAGATATTTTAATGTTGGAGGCCAGGGGCATAACTTGGTGGACCTAGAAGATTATTAGTACTCTAGATTGTGTATTAGTCTAAATGCAAGAATAGATATTTTAATGTTGTTGACAAGTTTTTTTTTTATTTTGTTTTTTATCGGGATTACAGGAGCAGCGGAGAGTAGAGGAAAGGAAGAGAGAGATAGGGATTCGAATCGTTGACCACCGAGTGAAGAGCCTATGTGAAGGGCTATTTGTGTTGTTGACAAGTTGCGAGGTATTGAATGCTCCAAAATTACAAGAATAATAATAGATATTTTGATAGCCAATTAAATGACAAATGACATGTCAAATCAGGCCTATTCCAACTTCAACTGCCAATTTAATGCTGAAATTTTGTTTATGTTTTTTTATTTTATTTTTTAATTTGACTCGGTCAAAAATGGGAACTATCGAAAACAATGACGAGATAAGGTTTAACCAGTCAATTAACTTTCATATTTATTAGTAAAATTTTCGTTTCATTTTTTTCGAATAGTTGATTAAAATTTACGATATCATTTTAACTAATCATGGAAGAATGATGACAATTTTCGACTCTTGTTAATTAATTTTTTTTATTCTTTCTTTGTTAGGTTTTAATTTTTAGTATTTTAATAATGCATTTATGCGTTTGTTTGTAGTCTTTCTTTTTTTTACGTGCATAGAGGTTTCATTTCTTATTGTGTAAGGTTTTTTCTTTCCTATGTGATGCTTTTAAGGAAATATTTTATTAGGCTCAATATATTTCTTTGTTCGACTATAGATTTGGATATATAAGTTTGTATTTATAAATAAATTTATAATTTAATAAGCAATATTTTTTACAATATTTATTTTATTTTATACATATAAACTTCTAAGAATTATTAATTTTTACTATTATTTAATTTGTATACATTTGTTTTTTCTTGCATATAATGAATATAAAAAATTAATAAAATTGAATATCAGGCCGGGCTACCTTTTGGGCTTCAATAGTAAAATTCAAATTGGACAACGAGCTCAGCCTCAAGCTGATCCTGTAGCCTCAAGCTGATCCACAGGCCCCAAGGGTAAGGCTCAGTCCACTACTCTTTAGGATCGAACCTTAGCCTTCTTCGGGTAGGCCTCGGGCGGCCCACGAGTCGTGGATCATTTGTCTATTTACTTGTTGACTTTGACTATATAATTTTATATATATTTGCAAATGTCATGTGTTCCATTATAGACATATTTTTTATTATAATTATATTTCTAAAATTTAATTATTGAAATTTATCAAACAAGATCCATATTAAATGTAAAATTATGTAAAATTAAAAAATATTTATAATAACTTCTCTTTGGCGTAAAACTTTTGGCTCAAGTTCTTATGGGGATAAATAGATTCTCAAGATCTCTCAAGATCACATTGCGAGCTTAAAATGGTCCCCAACAATAATCTGAACCATTTATCTCATAGATCTCGCAAAAAACAAAATTATTTATTCAAAAATTTAAGTTGATTTGTTATCGATAGATACATAAACAATAGTATTTTGGTTTCGCAAAAAAATAATTTATGTAAAAATTTAAATTGATTCGACATTGATAAATACATAAACAATAGCAATTTTGCTTTATAAAATGGATGATTCAAACTTAAATCGTCTATCTTAAATTGAAACCATTTATTTTGTAAAATAAAATACAATTTATTTACATATGTAGTGATGTTCCATCAAATTGTATTTTTATATGAGTAATCTTCTCTATGAGTCCTATGAAATGAGTACTTCGAATCATCTGTATGGGCCTCCCTACCTTAGACTCACAAAATGGTCTTGAGGAGTCTAAAGATTTTTAAGTCTTAAGAGAGAGGTGCTTCACCCATTAGCTTTTTACTTTATTGTCTTTTGATTTAAAAATTATTTTAAATAAAATAAATTTTTAGTCTTTAAGTCATTCGTAAAAATTACTAAATAAAATTTTTAATTATTTAACATAATAAAGTGATTTAAAGTAAAAACTCGGCCCCAAAGCTTAGTTTTAGGTTCTGCACATAGCTCCAATAGGTATAATAGAACACATTAACTATTATTATTGTACTTAACATGCGGCCCATTGCTGTGAAGAGGCCGAGCAGTGGCCCATGGGCCCTAAAAACTGTAAAGAGCCCAAATTTAACATGTACTTGGATTCAAACTTAAAATATGGGGCAGCAAAGAAAAGCCCCATATGTGGGAGGGGGAATCATTGCAGGGGCCACCTTTTAGACCTTGTTACCCAATCTTTGCCCACTTCAATGCGAGGCTAATAATGCCACGGTGTTTTAAGATTATTGTTGTCACGCACATTATTGTCATTTGACACTTTTACCCTTTAAGTTTCTCTACATCTCTATATTTTCATTCTCTTTCGATCACCCATCTTTCTCTTGAAGTCTTGATACATATTTCTTTCTCTTTCTTTCATTGTATTATTGAAAGAATAAATATGGTATTTAGTATTGTTAAAACTAATAATTTATAGATTGTAGTGTTTGATAAAAATTGTAATTTATAACTGAAATAGAAAAAAAAATAATCATAAATTATTGCAGAATTTGTAGGTGTTTAGAAAAATTTTTAACTTATAGTTAAAATTAGTAGCAGAAAACTAAAACCTACCAATAATATCTTTACCAAACACCCCCAAAATATTCATGGGTTTATTTTGTTAAATGAGTTTTTGCGTGAGTGTGTAATTTTATTTTAAATTGTTGTTTAGTTTAATTAAGTAGTTAGCAAAATTTTCATACAAATTATATCACAGTAGCCAATTAAATACGTTATAATAAATTTGTCGGTACTTTTTGATTGATGTTAAAAAAAATTCAAATTAAGAGTTTTGGAAAACAAAGACCAAACATTTTTTTTATTTTTTCAAAATCGATTCATAAAAGTCTAGTTTTTTACAAATAAAAAAGGAACATATATAACATAAAAGCTTTAATTTTGTGTACTGAATCATTGAATGCAATGACCTCCCACCATCATCTTTGGCTTCGAAGACTCTTCCATTGAATATTTTGCACCATTTATTTCATGTATTTTTGTCCTCTCCAAAAAGAGATAATTACACTCCTAAGGTCATATTTTATTATCTATGTTTCACCTTCTATATGATTAATGTTCTCTTCGAAATAAAATTATGGTTTTGATCATTTGATAACTTTGATTTAAAGTCAGACTTCTTATAATTTTTTTAGACATAAAACTAAACAAGTAAAAAACTTATTTTATTAAAAGGTGGCGGCTAGTTTAAGTTATTTTGAAGAAACAAAATTATGATTTTGACAATTAATATTTTATGACTTTTAACAAAAAAAGTTAAAAATCTAATTATAAGTCGGAGATTAATGGTAGGAATCTCTAATATTGACGGTGATGCTTGGTTTGGCTAATTTGATATTAAGACACAACGGTGGTAAAGTCAAATATAAATGAAAAAAGAAAAAAAAGAAAAAAAGATGAAAAAGTGAAAGAAATGAATAGATTCACGAAGAGTTCGGTTTTAATTTTTTTGAGTTTTAGTGGGGGAAAGAAAGTAGAAGAGGGTAAATATATCAAATAAATATAATGTCATGAATGTTGAAGGATAAATATGTAAAATAAATGTAATGTTCATGCCACCGTCAAATTCTGTCTTGTCATTATAGCCTTCCATTACAAAACCACCCACCCACTCCACTCCATGCCTTCTTCATTTTTTTTTCCTTTCCAAACCCGGGTACCAACTTGATAAACATATTTTACGTATCAACTTATATGGTATAGTTAAAATTATTTATTTATTTTTTTAATAATAAAAATTATTAATTATTCAACAATATCACATAAGTAAGTTTAAATAACATTACGAGATTCATGTATTGCTAAGAATCACCGGTGTCAAAAATTTTATCTATTTTGTCTTAATTTATTAAATATAAATTTAAAAATTTTAAACTCAAGATTTTGACGTGATCTAACCATATTAATTCATTATATAAAGACATAAAAATATTTAATTTTTAAAATAAATAATAGCTTGTCCTCCCATCCCCGCTACCAAAATTTCCCATCACGTGCAATATTAATTACACAACAATTAATGGTTTGCATTCTCCGAAGTTTCGTCCAGACATTGTGATTGTATCATTAATCATCTCCATTTATTTATTTTTTTTTATGCTAAATTCGTATTTGGTCCAATGGTGAGTGTTATTCATGGAAAATTATTAGGTACTTTTAGAGTATTAAGTCACTTTTATTTTATAATTACTCAATAAAAGTAATTTATCATGTATATGTTTTAAAAAAATTTGTTATCATATTAAATAAAAGTACCACGTGAACACATAGTTAACTCAGTTAAATTCAATATTTATTATTTTTATTGCAATATTCATTATCAATTTAAGTATTTTTCTTCTCTACATTTCTATAAAAACGTGCGCGTCTTATTTGCCGACAAAAGGAGTCCATCTACCTATAGCTTTCCTCAAATAGTAAAATAAGTAGAATAAGTAGGAATCTTCAATATTATTAAAAACAATATTTTAGTAATAGTACATACCCCTAAAACTTAATTATAGTGTTAATGATTCAAAATTTTTACATTCTCCCTATCTCTATATTTTCATGCTCTTTCGATTACCTTTCTCTCTCTTAAAGTCTTGATACATTTTTTTTTATTTATTGTATTATTAGAAAAATAAAAGTTGTGTTTGATATTACTGAAATTAGTAACTTATATATTGTAGTGTTTAGTAAAAATTATAACTCGTAACTAAAATATAAAAAAAATAGTGATAAATTATAGTAAAAATTGTGAGTATTTAAAAAATTTATAAATTATAACTAAAATTAGTAACAATAAGCTAAAAACTACCAGTAATATCTTTACCAAACACTCCCAAGATATTCATGGGTTTATTTTGTTAAATGAGTTTTTGCGTGAGGGTGTAAATTTATTTTAACAGAAAATTAGTAAATAGTTCAATTTATAGGTCATTTACTATTTTTCATATAGCATATGATTTTTTAACGTGTAAGATCCATGCTCATAAAAATTTTAAAGTGCAAGGTCATTTTGAAACAAAAATACTCTAGAACAGATAAATTTATTTATACCTTTTAAAAATTTTAATAAAAAATATAGATAAATTTATCTGTTTTTTATTAAAAGCACGTGTAGAAAACACAGATATATTTATTTATTTTCTTGAAAGCGCGTATAAAGATCATAGATAAATTTATCAATATCTTTACAAAATATGTATAAAGAATATATATAAATTTATTTATTTGCATTATCTGTGTTGATATGCAAACATATAAATTTATCTATTATGCATAAACAAGCAGATATATAAATTTATCTATTCGTATTATCTATGCTGATATGTAAATAGATAAATTTATTTGTTAGACATAAATATGCAAACAGATAAATTTAACTGTTTGCATATTAAATAGATAAATATCAAACAGATAAATTTATCTATTTCTAATATATTTTTGGGAGAAATCACATAATTGGATCTTGCGCGTTAAAATTTTTGTTGATGGACCTTACATGTTAAAATTTATTTTTTAGATATTTGTATGAAAATTTCTTATTTTAAATTATTGTTTAATTTAATTCAGTGGATGGCAAATTTGTTGTACAAATTATATGACGATAGCCAGTTAAATACGTTATAATAAAATAGTCATTACTTTTGGATTAATGTTAAAAAAAAATTCAAATTACGAATTTTGGATTTTTTTTTCAAAATGTAATATTATATAAAAGTCTATTTATTTACAAATAAAAAAGGAACATATATAACATAAAAGCTTTAAGACCTTCCACCATCGATCATCTTTCACTTTGAGAGATTAGACTCTACCATTGAATCTTTTGCACCATTTATTTCATGTATTTCTGTTCTCTCCAAAAAGAGATAATATTACACTCCTAAGGCCATACTTTATTCTCTATGTTTCACCTTCTATATGATTAATGTTCTCTTCAAAATAAATTATGGTTTTGATCATTTGATATCTTTGATTTAAGGTAAAACTTCTTACAATTTTTTTTGACATGAAACTAAATAAGTAAAAACTAAATAAATAAATGTAATGTTATGAATGTTGAAGATAAATATGTCAAATAAATGTAATGTTAATGGCACCGTCAAATTCTGGCGCGGCATCATAGCCTTCCGTGCCAAAATCCCCCACCCACTCCACTCCATGCCTTCTTTAATTTTTTTTCCAAACTTGGGTACCATTCCGTACGATAGGAAGCTCACATTAACTGCCATTATTTTCGTGTATTGCTAAGAATCATTGGTCTTGAAAATTACATATATATTTATATATTAAAAATTATTAAATATAATTTTTAAATTTTCAAATTAAAAATTATTAAATATAATTTTAAAAATTTTAAATTCAAATTCAAAATTTTAACCTAACCAAACCCTGTTCATTACATAAGGACATTAATTTTGGGGACAAATAGTAGCTTGTCCTCCCATCCTTGCTACTCAAACTTCCCATCACGTGCAATATTAATTACACAACAATTAATGGCATGCATTCTCCGAAGTTTCGTCCCGACATTGTGATTGGATCATTATTCATCTCTATTTATTTTATTTTTTTGCTAAATTCATATTTGGTCCAATGGTGAGTGTTATTCATGAAAAATTATTAGGTACATCCGGAGTATCATATAGAGATGCTACGTGATATTTTTGATAAATAAATGATCGCAACCTATACAGCGTGGGTCACCTTAATTTGTCTTATAACTATCTAACAAATGTGAGTCATCATGTGCTTATTGTAAAATTTGTCGTTACTATATTAAATGTTACCATCATGTGAACTTGCCACATAATTTGTTTGGTCTAAAATGTCCCTAAAAAACTACCATATCTCTCTCTCTCCCTCTCTAAAAATTAGTCCACAACTGTTCACTTCTTCTCTCTCTAAAAACAACCTATAAGTGCGCACTCCCTCTTGATCTGTTAACATATTTACGCCATTCTGTATTACTTTTAATTTTCTTTTGTTGCACAGACACATCGCGCGTGTTTAAGCGTTAGTTTCTATATATAAAAATGTATGCATCTTACTTGCCAATAAAAAAAGAGTCCATCTATTTATAACCTTTCTCAAACACTAAAATAAGTAGGAATATTCAATATTGAAAACAATATTTTAGTAATAGTACATGCCCATAAAACTTAATTATAATATTACACAATCCAAAATGAATGATTTAAAATTTTTACTTGATGTGTTGCCCACACTATACACAGTTAAAATCTCAATCAACTATTCATGTTGAATTATAGGTAAAATTATGTGTTTGGTTTATGGGTAGCTAACTTTTATGATATTATTTATTAATTAATTTTTGAATGAGCTTATTTACCTTGTCTAGTTTTCTCAATCATTGCTTAATTTTAGCTTTGTTCAAAGCACAAACCGAGCAGCGAGTTTGGAGGAAAGGTGAAGCAGAAGCAGAAGCAGAAGCAGAAGCAGAAGCAGAAGCAGATGGGACCCTCCACTGAAGCCTGAAGCCTGAAGCCTGAAGCCTGAAGCCTGAAGCCAAGCCACCATAATTAGAATTTGCTAAGATGCGAGAGTTCAAAGTTAACGTCTCTATCTTACCTAACTACATCTGCGCTGTATCTGAAGAATTGTGAAGAATTCTTCACCCAAATTGCATCTGCTTATAACTATTCTATTATTCCACGGGGGAAAATCAAACTGAAATATTCTTTTTTTTTTATTTTATGCTTCAAACCCAGCACACGTCTACTTGACTTCGATCTATGCCAATAAATGCCATGAACAATCTACTTTCTCCCTCATTTTCTGACCACTTTCCAGGAAACAAACACTCAATTAATTGTACAAGATAAATTGACTTAAGGCGTCGCACTAGACTTATTAGAGGCCTCTCGTAAGAGAAGTTATTTATTGGGTAGGAAGCAACATGTCGATAGATTGAGGTTGTGTTTTCAACCAATACATAGATTATATACTCATAATTTAAAAAAAGAACTCTATATGATGAGGTAGAAGTTATTATACATAAGTATGATCCTATTTTATGAGCACACCATCTTAGCAAGCTGACGCGTTATTTTTTACGTATTAAATATTTTATACTCTGGTAGGTTATATTTATACTATAATATAAAATAAATACCTCACCAGCTTGATGTGAATGAAGCCAACTATATGTTTTTTTTAATCATTATAAATTTTTGTGTAACTTTTATTTTTTCAAAATTTCTACACGACCCTATTCAATGTTTATATATTAAAATTTCTAAAATTGTAATTCAATTTTAAACATTCAATATAGCTTCTCTCTCTCTCTCTCTCTCTCGTTAAAATGTACATCTTCTCTCCCCCCTCACCTTTTCTTATTCAACAATATTTTTGCAAAAACTTGTTCCGACAGCGAGACGGCGATGATGTTGAAACTAGCGGAGTGGTGGTAAATAGTAAAAGAAAAATGGCTAGGCATCTTTTCTTTTGCCCACTCTTTTATTCTAGGATAATTTTTCAATACACGGCAAATTTCTTGCATGTCTTTGTAAAAGAAACTTAGAAAAATTAAATTATTTGAGATAATGTATTTGTTTTAAATAATTGTTTGTTGGGGGAATATGTTTTAAAGTTTTTAAGTGTATAGTTTACCCTCATTTTGTTGAGTTTTTTCTTGTTTATTTCCAATGACTATTTCTTATTTTAATTTTCAGGAAAGGGATAAACATTTTTTTATGAGAATTACAATAATTTTTAAATTGAGATTATTATTAATTTATTTCCAATAACTTTTTACTTTAACTTTTTGGAAAGGGATAAGCATGTTTTACGAGAATTATTGTTTGTTTGAACAGTCATTATTAAATTGATTGAAATGAACACACACTTTTTAATTAAAAATAAGATGACAAAAAAATCACACAAACATTAATTCCTGTTTAATAATAGGATTTTTAGGGCGGAGGACCTACAGAATATAGAAAGAAGGCCTCTTTGGGACAGAGTATATAAAATTTAACTTATTTCTGTTTTATTAAACTAACTAAAAAATAAAAAAGTTCAATAAAAAAATAAATAATATAAAGTAAGTATGTCAATTATCCCAAAATATAGGGTCTAGATTTTATGAAAAATACTAACCATTTGCCAATAGCGTTGGCTAATATATAAATAATATATTAATATTTATGCAAAATATATTAAAATATGTAAAAATATTAAAATTTACTACTAAAAGTATAATTTTGAATACTATAATGGACAGTGTACTATTTTTTTATTCGTATGGTACGTATTGGTACCGATAAAATATTTGGTATAATTTTAAATTTATTATAATAAAATATTATATGTATATTTAAAAAAATATTGTTCAATAATAAATAATTTAGTATAAAATAACTATTTATTTAAAATTTTAATTAATTAGTCTAATTTAAAATTTAATCTAATTGTTTATAGTGAGATAGTTAATTTGAAAGCGATATAATTTAATATGTTAACTTTTAAATAATAATTTGACATCGATTAGTTTTAGAACTCTCTCTTTATGCTATATTTGATACTTGAATTGAAGTATAAATATAAAAAATAAAAATAGAAGAAAAAAATAAGTAAAAATTATTTTTTTTAAAAATTAATTATGACTGGTATGTATTTGGTATTACTCGGTATAGGCCGGTTGTAACACTTCGACCCTTCTCATGACATTGATATTGTCCGTTTTGGACAAAATTTCACGATTTTGTTTTTCTCAAGAAGTCACATATCCATGCATTGCTTCAGCATGAGCACGTTTAACTGAGTTTTGTTAGAGTTTTTACTACTTGAGAAAAATGTCTCGTTACTATGTATGAGTTCAAGGTTTTTTTTATAACCCAGAAACTACTTCTCCCTTTTTGATGTGAGATACCAAAATATCATAATCCACCCCTTTAGGGATGCACATTCCCGTGTAGAGCCTACCAGTCCTTATCGACCAGCCCACTCAGTAGCCCGCCTACATGACATGCGAGACGGCAGGGGCCCACACTCAGAGGTGGGGAGAGTCTGCTCTGATATCATTTGTAACGACCCAAGTGAACCACTGACCCAATAACTTGAATAAAGAGTCTAATAACGAAATTCAAAAGTTTAAACCCAAATTATTAGTAATAACCCACAAGTTTCTTTATATACCAGACTAATTTTCTATCTATCACCGATGTGGGTTGGGTTATCACAATATCCCTCATTCAAATATATGACACCCTCGTCGTATGGCCTAAATTCTTCTTCTAATTGAGATGTAGATAGTAGCCCATTCGCGGACACACAGCAACCTATAAATGTGTACAAGGTATACAACATCGGGGTTTCTACCCATTTTCGAAGCATTTACTTCTCTATTCACACAGTTACGAAACCATACATGAAAATCTAAGTTAGTTGTAATACCATTTGTAACGACCCAAATGGACCACTAATTCAATAACTTAAAAAAAAACTCTAACAACGCGGCCCAAAATTTTAAGCCCAAATTATTAACAGCAGCCCACAAGTTTTTTTATATACCAGGCTAACCTTTTATCTACCACCGATGTATGATGAGTTAACATACCGGTAATGGCAGGTACGATTAGTACATACCAGTATTTTTATCGATATGAAACTAAGTAATTAACATACCGGTATTATTTCAAACCGAGACAACTATGACTAAAAGTGTATTTATATTTAAATATATATTTTTCAATCTTCACACACTTATTAATTAGTGTTCGGCACGCATTAGTTAGTCTGATCAACTTTATATATATATATATATATATATATATATATATATACATATAGAAAGTTTAGTTATACATTTGTTTTCTTATATGTTGCTTTTAAATTTATAGTTTTATACTTCGGCTCCTCTTCAGTTTCAACAATGGAACTGGACCATCCAGACCTTCGGTGTGCTGGTGCTAGATCGATAATCATGATACCAACTATTTATATTGTAGAGCTTATTGAAAAGTCCTTTTGTATAAAAATCAATTAAGTTAATGGAATTAACATACCTAGCTATGTTTATATATGATCATGTCATATTAGTATTTATAAAAAAAAGTGATGACAAGTGTGATTTAAATAGTAGAATGTTTATTTTAAAAAATTAATTTAATCTCATCTTGTGATTATTGATGTTCAATTAACATAATTTGTTATACATATAAATAATAGTTAAACAGTTTATATAATATGAACCATTCAAATTATCAAGAACGATGCTATAAGAGTACACAAATATAAGACTAGCTAGGGAGTGATTGATCTCTTTTATTGCGTAACAATTATGTGATTTGGGAAACAAAATAAAAAAATTCATATTCTCTTTTCTAATTCTATCGATCGGAAAGCTAAGGGAAGGAAAAAATAAAAAGAAGGAAAGAATATGTTTTTTTTTGTTTTTTTAGGGACAAAATAAAAGAGTTAGTATATCGCTCTTTTTTAATCATAATTAATAATTAATTATTTTTTTTAAAAATTTAAATATATATTTTTGGTTTTAAGGTTATTAAGTATTTATCTCTCTTTTAAAAAAAAATTGACTAATATAAGATCAAATGCTACTACAAAAATCAAGATTCTCTCTCGGATGTTATTTCGATCACCAAAATTAAATTGTCATGAACTTTTTCATATTCTTATCTCTTATTTTTTACGCACTCATTAAAAACTTATGATAATTTTTATACTAAATTAAAGAGTAAAGATTGAGAAAAGACCATTTATAAACTTGCTAAGTGGATAGGAAAAAAAAAAGACCAAGAGACCTTATTTAAATAAAATAAATAAAAAGTGAGAATTCAAGAGTGTTAATAAAAGATTAAAAAAAATAAGACAAGATGAAAACCCTATTTTTAAAAATTATTGAACAATAAATATGTAAAAAGATTTAGAAGAAAGTAATCACATAATTAGGAAAACACTATAGAATATATAAGTTCTATTGCTTAATAAGAAAGTTTGAAGCAAAAACTACAATGAAAAAAATAAACCCAAGTAAGATTTTAGGTCCAAATGGTAACATAATTATTTAATAAATCAAAATTACTAAGAAAATATCCAAAGAGTAAAGAAAAAGAGTATTATAATATCTATAAATAAAAATAAGAAGATATTAAAAATTGTGATAATTATACAGGTACTAAGTTTATGAATCGTTCGATAAAATTATGAAAAATAGTGATTGAATATAGTTTAAGACTAACAACAACAATGTTATAGAATTAGTTTGATTTTATGTATCATAGATCAAGTATGAAAGTAACGAGTAATTATTTGGTGTTCCTGAAGTACCATGTGATAATCTCACGTGGTACTTTTACCAAATCTTGTAATTATAAATTTTATCGTAGAAATATGATCGACGATTTATTTTTATTGGTGATTGTGAGACAAAGAGATACCCCACATAATGTGAGTCAATTATTTTTATATAAGTTTTTTCTAAGCATTCAGTATATCAGCAAATGAACATTTCTCTACGTCTTAGAGAATGACCCTGTTTGGGTAAATAACTTATTTGTTTATTGTGAAATAAGTAATAAGCAAATTCGTTTGGTTACCTTGATTTTTAAGTAACTTATTTGCGTATTTGTTTATTTTTGTTTATTTTCTTAAATAAGCAACAAACTTGGCTTAAATCTTGTTTAAAAGTTGTTTATTTACTTATTGGCTTAAATTGCTTATTTGATAAATCAAACAAAATTGCTTATTTAGCTGCTTATAAGTTAAATAAGTCAATAAGTAAGTTATCCAAACAGGGCCAATATAATGTTCATATGTAAAGCAGAAAATAAAAAAGAAATAGCTGGTACAAATTTTTAAATTTGTAGCCAGAAAGCTTAATTATTTGTTAAAAAATAGCTTTCAAACCAAATTATGTATAAATCACATGGTCCCGTTTGGGTGATCTTACTTATTTGTTTATTGGTTTATAAGTCAAAAAATAAGTCACGTCGTTTGGATAACTAAATAAGATAAAAAATAAATAAATAAATAAATAAATAAATAAATAAATAAATAAATAATCAAATAAACTCATTTAAGTAGCTAAATAAGTAAATAAGCTGATTTATTAATAAAAAAAACTAGCTTAAAAACAAATAAACAAATAAATTCGTTTAATTAAATGGTTTATTAGCAAATAAACAAATAAGCAAATAAGTTACAAGCCACCCAACAAATTTATTTAAATAAAATTTAATTTATTTGCTAATAAAAATATAAACCAATAAATAAATAATTAAAATTTATCTAAACGGGGCCATGATAAGCATGGAAAATTGTTTTGGTGAAATAGTGGATGCTTTTTGATTTGGTTTAGATTCCTAAACGGAGGGTTAATTTTGGTGAGCAAGGGATGGAATTGGAAGCGTAACAGACGCTAGACATGGCTGTAGGTGGGGCCCCGATAACCGACTACTTTGAGAATATGGATATCCATTCAAGTCCATTCTTTTTCTTTCTTTCTTTGTTTTTATATTTCTTACTTTTTACTTTTAGTAATAATAATAATAATAATAGTAATATTACGCCTTATGTTAATTAGGGATGCACATGATTTGAATTAGACTGATTTTTAAAAAAATTAAAAATCGAATCATTCATAACGGTTTCAGATTTTTTAAAATCGTTCAAATAATGAAACCGAACCAGAATCGATCTGCGACAACGGATCGAACACGTTTCGATTAACAGTTTCAACAAAAATAAATATATTTTCATGATCTAAATCGTTTATTTTATTAATTTTAATTTATATATTATTATTATAAAAAATTAAATTAATCGAATATCTTTAACTATCAAAACAAATCACATTTGTG
>JAOTRH010064477.1:0-18368 GCA_034768845.1 Heliamphora exappendiculata | reverse complement strand
CATACAACAATATCGTATTTTTTAAAATTTTAAAAACAACATAAATTCTAGAACACATGTTTTTTGTGTTCAAATAGCAATTAAAAACAACTACAAACATTTAATTTGTAATAAATAAGATTAGAATATGTGTATTAATGAATTTTATACCATTTGCTAGCGCTTGAAAAAAATTCACGTCCGCGACGCTCAATTCCCGTTACAGGTTGACCGATACGCCCGATATCCGTTACACGTGATGGCGACCGTTACGCCGGCCGATACCGCGATTTAAAACCTTGTATTGAACTAATAGCTTATATTATAACTAGTAGCAGAAATTGTGAGTGCTTGAAAAATATGCTAACTTATAGCTAAAACTAATTATTTACATAAGAAAAATTAATTATAGTTTATAGCAAAAGGTATAGGTATTTGGAAAGTTTGATACCTTACTACTAAAATTAGTAGCAGAAAATTAAAAGCTGCCTTCAATAGCTTAGCCAAACACGCCCAAACTAGATGTCTCTTGGGTACGTATGATAAAAAAAAATATGGACGTGTTTCACGAACTCGTATGCATGCAAATGTAAATGGTCCCCAATATGTACGCAGTATGAGTATGGGAATGTGTTTTTTGAAATAACATGCTTCATAGGCTGCAGCCTACACCACAACCCCACCAGAAGTTTCACAACCACACATGCAGAGATAGACATTCAACAATAACAAATTTCGTCTTCTCTTAGCTTTCACCATTGGAATAAACACAACAAAACCAACCTCCAACATTGCAATTTATTTTCTCTCCACCCGATTGTTGAGCCCCTTCCCCCAATCTCTTCGTATATTACAAAACTCCCAAAAGGGACATGAATTATAAAAGATATCGTTGAAACATATTGCAGAACCCCAACCTAGTAAAGGAAGAGGGTTCGCAATTGAGGTTGTAGCCTGTGGGGTTTGTGATGCTAGCAATGAAGTGGTAAGAGTATTCTCTGATGTTGGTTGGTGATGGCCACAGTGGCATCCTTTGGTAGTGGCAGTATTAGAGAGAGAAACTCCTATGGATACACATAAGGGCCAGGAGAGGCACGTCCCCCTCATTTTTTTTTATAATTACACCAATACCATACATTTTATTTTATGATAAGCAAAACACAAATACCCATTAATGAAGAGTATCTATCACTTTTTAACTTCCTCCCTTAAACTATTAGCTCTTCAAAATACCTGTTCTTATGTTTTAAAACAATTGTAAATATCTTCTCTCATTTTTCTTTGCTTCTCTTTTCTCTATTATTTTTCCCTTTTCTCTCTCTATTTCTCATGCAATAGTCTCAATCCGACCACACTCACAACGATGTTCGAAGATCAATGAAGGACAGAAGATGGGAAAAAATATTTTCCCTCTTTATTAAATGCTGACTATGGGAAGAGGTGGTAGTGCAAAGGGATGTGGACCTGTGGCCAACAACCAAAGAAGCACTGGTATGGAAACGAGACACAAATAATTTAAAACAAAAACACAACTCACACCATTTTAAAAAGAAAATCAGAACTCGACACAATTGGGACACGTCAATCAATATAAGTATTTTATATGCATCCATAAAAATAAGAACTTATTTTTTTGGATTAAAAAGATATTTATAATTAATCATATGGAAATAGTAAATTGTTTTCTATATGCAAGAAAAGAAGTATGAATAACAAGACTCAATAAATATATGTACTAGAAATTTGTTTATGAAACAAATTAAAAGTCTTGAGATCCTAAATTCAAGAACTTAAAAAATCTAAAGAAAAAAGGATTAATAGGTATAAAAGACATTATTTTAATTTTTTGATTGCATCATAAGTTTTTCAAAATTGTAAGATGATTCATGTGAGTTTAAGTGATGGACACATGTTTTGCTGTTGGCAAATTGGGGTAGGGAAAAGGACATAGCAATGTTGTTGTTGCTGGCTACTGCCATGAGGTGGCGATAGGAAAAAGTAAGTGGTGGCACGCACTAATGATGATTGCAATTTTAGGTTAAGTCTGTATATATAAATGTACTATACGTATCATCGATTCTAAGTTGAATTGCACGATTGGTTAAAATTGGTATTTTGAAACAATTTCTCCTTGATATCAGCAAAATCTATTAGTTGACTCAATAATTGATTATCAGAGGATGCAATTTATAATGCAATTATAATATCTTAGAAGCGAATGTAATTTCTAGAGCCTTAGGGATACTAATGTATTGTTTATAAAACAAGAGGAGGTTAGTGTAATTTCCTTGAACTTTACATGATGGTTAGCATGTGTATCATTTCGGAATCTTCAAAGTTTCTATTTCATAGATTATCAATCAAATGAAGCACCACAAAAAGGGAAATTCTATGACAAAATCGTATGATTTAGGGTAAAAATGACACTGCCATCTGTTGAGGTTTCTAACATCCATTGAGAGATCTCCCTGGTGTTTTCTTAAATGACAATGAACTCTCTTGCAGGCTTGTCAGGAAGACATCATTAACAAAAATCATCTTTCGCTATTCTGCCACTATCAATAGTTATAAAAAAATAAAAAATAAAAAATAAAAAATAAAACAATTAATCAACACAAATTAATCCATCCACCACCACTATTTTGTGCAATCAATTTGTGACTGCGGATGAAGATTAGAGAGAGACATGAAGATGACAAAGAGAAGGGGATCTATAGAGGGGCTGTGATGGCATGGCGTACGATGACGACAACATGGCTTGTGGTGGTGGTGATGGCCTATGATTGCATGTGATGGTGTTGCATGTGTTGGTGACAATGTGACCACAACATGTGGTTTGGATGTGGTAGCATGGCTTGTGGTGACAACGGTAGAGTGCGATGGTGGCGTGTGATGGACAAGGGTTTTGTTGGTGATATGTATACAATTGCACTGGGAATAGAGAAAGGAGGGAGGGTTTTGCAATTTGGAAATTAGGGAGGATTTTGCACTTGCACATCATCTGGTTTTGTAATTGGGTTTTTATAAGTGGTGGTGGTTTGCAATGGAAATGGTGATAAGAGACGGTGGTGGTGGTAAGAGAGTATTTTGAGGACGATGGCAACAAGTGACAATGCTTTTCTTGGTGGTGATTGCAGCCCTTGGGGCTTGCAGTGGCAAGGGTGATGGTGGTGGTGGATCAATAGTGGCCAGTAAGGGCGCAAGAGAGAGAGAGAGAGAGAGATGTTGAAGATTAAAATTATTGCATTTTTATTTATCTTCATCTATTTAAAGAGTTCATATGTAATTTTTTAGTAATATTCTTTTATTAAGAGAAGGGTATAATGAGAATATTAGAAGAATAAGGGGATGAAATGAGCATTTTCTGTTGGTGACACAACTCTCGTGCGTACGAAAGGGAGCATTTGATACTGACAACTAAAGCAAAAGAGTGGCCAATGTCATTTCAGAAATCGCAAGGGAAGGGAGGTTCCAGTATTTACCAATAACCTTGGGGGAGGTTAGTGCACTTTACCCTCTGATTTATCTTTTCATTTAGTCAGATAATCATCCAACAAGTTATTATTAGGAGTTTGTCATGAATTGAACACAAACTCTCATTCTACATGTTACAAGTCTAATTAAAAAATAACTTGTGAGACCCTCACGTGGTAATCTTGCATTATCATTTGTTGGTTAATTATAAATACAATCTTGCTGTAATTTGAGGGTGTGAAGGCATGAAATATTAGAATTTGGGGTGGTTAGTGTGATTTTGAGAAATTTTGATTAAGGGGTTGATTATCATGATCCATTGAGAAGTTGGAGTCGTGTATTTTGGTGAAAATCTTGGTGAATTATCAAGAATGACGTGTCAATCTGTGGTGGAACAAGATTAAAATGCTTAATAATCATTAAATTAATTTAATTAAGATGATTAAGAGTTAAGAAGATAATTAGACCAAATCAACTACCTCATGCCTGTTAAAAGATTAGGTTTGCTTAAACGCTTACACCTCATGCTTAAATGCAGGAGTTGATTTTTAAGTATAGACATGAGCTTGCCTCTACACATCTTCTTAGGTAGACATTTTCTAAGAAGACAGAAGAGGAAAGGAAAAAGAAAAGAAAAAAAAAAAAGAGAGACGGAAGGGAAAAAAGGAAAATTCAAGAAAAATCCTAGAAAATTGGGAAAATATTTGTTCAAGGTAAAAAGCTTGATTTCTTATTTGAATCCATATTTCTTTTATTGTTCATGTTATGGTTTGCATGCTTTTAAAGGAGATTTGCGTTGGAGAGAGGGGTTATGGAATTATTATGCATGTCTAGCACTTTAAATGGTGAAGAGTTTATTTAAATGATAGAAAATGTATTAGAGTTTGAGTTCTTCATGTCAAAGAGTTGAGGATGTTTGAGTTTATGATGATTTTAATAAATTTGATGATGTGTGGTTATGTGTTTTTGAGTCTCTAACAAGTTTGGGATTTGAATTCATGTTGGGAATTACTTTTTAATGGGAAGGGTTTGAAAGTCAATAACAAGGTTCTGTTTGCTTGAGTGAAGGGCAAGCGAGCAAAACAGTCTCCTCTCACGAGTAAAATAGTATTCGGCTTTGTCGAGAGAGCAATATTCTCGCACAAGCAAACAGTGTTTTTGGACAGCCAGGCGAGAAAATAGTGTCTTGGCTCTGTTGAGCGAGCAAAATACTCGCTCAAGTAAGCAACGATCTCGCTTGAGCAAGTAGGTCCTGACAACACAACTTCAAACGGTCGTAACTCTTACAGTTGGACTATGTTTTTAGCTGATCACTTATTAAATCGAAGCTTGTGATGTCTAGTTTCTTATGAGATCTTATTAGTAAGATTTTTTTTATAAATCTTGAGTTATGACTAAAAGAGTGGACTTATGTCCTATAACTTAAGTGAATCCATGGATACTTCCTCAATATTCATCTTTAAATGCTTATTCTTGTATTCAATGATCGTATGCTACACTAAGAAGCAACCATCCTATTTGAACTCCACATAGAGACTATGAGTTTGGTAGACTCTTCGTATTGATGTGGGTGTATTATCCCATCTTAAATGAAGGTTAAGTATGATAAACATTGATGAAAAGTAATGAAACACACAATATGATGCGGCGTCATCAACCTATTATTCCCAACGTACTTTTGATCCGTTGTACGAGAGCCCTTTCACACGAGACTCTCTGATCACTGTGGCTGACTTTCGTCTCTGTTCGACCAGTCAATCTCATAGTCAAGCAGGCTTATACTATTACGCTCACGAGCAGAATCTTAGTTTGAGCCTACCTTTGCACACCTCCATTACTCTTTAGAAGGCAACTACCCCGGATAAACTACTCACCTCGTAATGTCCCACCCCACCCCGAATGATCAGTGCAACGGTCAGGCATCCTTAGACGAAAGAGTGGTCTTTCAAGATTGGTCATTGAACGTCACCACCTCCCACCTATCCTATACATTTGATCGAGGTTGTCACTATGAAACTATAGTTAAGATGCACGGGATCTTACCGTCTAGCTATTGGTACTCCAAATCTTCACAAAGAATTCAATTTCACCGGGTCTGTGTTGGAGATAGTGGGGCAGTCATTACACCATTCGTGCAGGTCGTTACTTATGCGACAAGGAATTTCACTACTTTATGACAATTAGAGTTTATGCCACCATTTTGCAGGTAAGAATTGCTATTTTCAATCTATTGAAATTTATGCTACTTATTGATTCATTATGGCCAGAAGAAAGCCACAAAAGAACCAAGCTTCGAAGGAGGTTGTGCCGATATGTGTATTTCAATGACACTTTATTCAAAAAGTCTTATAGCCAGCTGTGGCTGAGATGCTTGTCTAGTGATGGAGCAAGGCAAGCCATGTACAAAGTATATTCAAGGGCGTGGTGCCCACAGTCTGGGCCAAAGATGGGAGTTAAGCTCAAGCCTCAAATAGATAGGTACTACTGGCCTACAATGGTCCATGATTCTATGAACCATGCTAAACGTTGCAAGTCACATTCACATAAACTTAATAGAAACAATGCCAAATCCCTTGCCCTTGCATCCTACCGTAGCATCATGGCCTATCTTTTTGTTGCATTAGTTGCAATCAAACTAAAGCGCACAATAGAAAGGGCTCCCTTCTTACTAACAACACAGCTACATGTTGGCACTCAACCAATAGCGCTGGCACATTATTCAACTCCTCGATTCACTTCGGTTGCAAAGGCTCTCTCCTTAGGCGCATGTCTCAAGATTCCAATTTGACCAAAGAAAGCCCCGAATTATCTATATGGGATGAGTTAAATATTCTATAAATTTATAAAGTGGGCCTTAATCCTATGGTATTCCTCTTATTTAAGGGATTGAATTACTTAAAATGGCAACGGAATGTTCTATATGAGCTATTTATATTGGTTATCGATTGAGATATCCATTTAAAGTGTTATCATGAAATATCTTTCAGCATGGTTAATTTACATTAGAGATGTTTGTGGAGGACTAAGATAAATGTTTTAGCATTTCAGGTGGATGTGATAGATTCTTATGAGAATAATCTTTTGTCAATAACGAGTAATTTAATTATTGACTGAGATGTATATGAATGTTAAAGCTCATTTTTTATAATACATCATATGATTATTGCCAATAACATGATATTATGTGGAGTTTGGTTGAGGTACCACCACCCTCAAATAAGAACGGTAATTCTAACTCGAGTAGCCAATGTCACTAAAATGTAAAGATAATTCGATCTGAGGTGTCGTTATCACTATTAAAATGCAAATGTTCCTGAGTAGAAGAGTTGATTCCAGATAATTGCAGATGAGCTTTGAGCGTGTAGAGCTTATGATAGCATTGTGGCATCATTAAACATTGTATACATTGCATGCATATACACATTCATCATCATGGTTTGATCATAGTGGATGAAGTAACTTAGTTCTTGTATTGTTGGTAATATCCTATTGTAACTGATTGAGAGGCGACAAGTCATGGAGTCTTTATAGTTTTTTTTTTTTTACTTCAGTTTTATTTAATGATGTGTGAATATTGAAATGAAGTTGCCAATTGATTGTTATTTAAAGTTGATTCTTATATTACAATTTACATTTGTGGATGTGATAATTATGTCTCCTTTATTATTACTTGCTTCTATTTATTCGAGTTGTGCATTTAATGAGCAAGCTGATAGGTCTCCCCCACAGCTTTCCTTTCAAGTTTGGATACAATACATGTGTCTACTACTGAGTCCTAAAATGTTTGGTTGAATTGTCATGTACAGGACTCGTATTTGTATTTGTTATATTATGAAAACAACTGTATTTGTATATAGTTTTCCTTTATGGAAATGTATAAATTCAGATGTTGGTCAATTATGAGAGGACATATGCAACTCTCTATATACGTATTTGATTTGAATAGAGATTATGATTTGTGATTTTATATTAGTTTTTAATGCCATCAATGATTGATTAGTTGTGTTTGAATCACACTTGACCTCCAGGTTGAAGTGTGATAAAACATTTTAAGAAAACAAAAAGGTGACGAGAATGTACAACAAAAACAATATCCTCTAGTCTAGTGGGGTTGTCCAAGACTGGGTCATTTCAAATAGAGAAAACACATTGGCATTAAGGCTTCTAGAAGTGGCAACTTTTAGTGAAATCATTTAACGAGCATTACTGGAGAGCGTTCCAAGTTTTCCTCTTAAAGATATTTGGAGAGCCCAATGAATTTGTCCTTTCAATGGAGAGCAACCTTAGAGACGATCTTGACCTGCAACAATTAGGTGCCTTTGGAGAAAAATTGATCTCAATTAGTGCAAAGATGGAGAGTTATTAACCACCTTTGAGTCATTTTATGATGGGTGAAGAATTACAGTGTCTATATTTATCTGTACTGGAAAATATTAGGTCATGCTAAGATGTGTTTGGAAGGTTCTTGGAATACGCCCTGCAATATGGAGGAATGAAGAGTCATGTTGTTTTGTCTCAAATGGTGGCATAGGATAAATAGAAAAGTTTTTAAAAAAAGTTGGGATGCCAATTCCAGTCTGAAGCGTCTAAAGCTGAGTACTCATTTTTCTTAGCTTTAAGAACATTATCCTTGTTCATTGCAATCTTTCGTTGTCCTTTCAAGTGATGTGTTTTCCATTGGGGCATAGTTTTGTTTGCACCTGTATACCACCATGATTTAAATAGGTTGCACCACTTTTGATGCATTTGTTGTCTCTTGTCTTATACGTCAAACCAGAAAGAATAATGAAATTCAAGGGAAATCTACCGAGTAGATTAAAGGAAAATCCAAAAAGTAGTTCCTTCTACATGTGTCAATTCGGGAGATCTTCTAATGAACAAATATATACATATAATTCACATCTTATATTCATAATGGACTCACCTGCATTGTTGTAACCGAAGTCATTGCACCATAAGAGTTCGGCCTGCTTAGCACACTTGAATCTTGATAAAATTTATAAACTGATTCCGGAGATTGGTGAAGAATATGGTAATACTGCTCGACAAAGACATTACCAACAACTTGGGGATTGGGAAGAGCAGCAGCAGGAATTGCTGCCTGCATTGCCATCTGCATGAAATTACACATCAATATAATCAATGAATATACCGCACTTTTAAATTAATTACATAGAGAAGGTAGACTATTATATCTGAAGCAAATTTGAGAGAAAAAACAACAATAAAAGTAAAAATCAAGTTCCACTTATACAACAAAGATAAAGCTATCATGAATCCTCTATTTTGTCCATGTGCATGGGCAAGGTGGGGATGGGGGGCTGGGAGCTCCATCCTCAAATATCGCCCAAGACCATAAAATATAAATATCAACAATAATAATAATAATAATAATAATAATAATAATAATAATAAAACATTGAGGAAATATATAAACAGACATAAAATTGAGGAAAGAAATTGATAACTGAAACAAAAGAAAATTAATTAACGAAATCCCAGTTGCAGCAATATTAGTAGGGAGGAACCAAAAGTGAAACGCACTGTGACATTAGAAACTACTTTTTTTTTATAAGATAAATAAAATAAAATAGACATTAACGAAATGCCACCTAAAAACAAGGGAAGGAAAGCCCCTTCCAAAAAGGGAGAGACAAACAAAACAGACACAAAAACGAGGAAAACAACTGAGACCTCCACAAAGCTCACTACACAGATAAAGAGTCAAATGAAATCCAACATATCATCCACTGATAGATTTCCTTGCTCGGCCAACCAAGTATACAAATTAGCAAGAACACTTTTCAGCCTGTACAGCGGCCCCTCAAAACCATCAAAAAATTTCTTGTTCCTTCCAACCAAATCAAACCACATTAAGTACAAAAGAACCGCAAGCCACGCTCTTTGCCTACCCTCGGCACACTTTACCCACTCTCCAAACGCACCAAAACATCAAAAACCTCATTTTTAAAAACCCCATCAACACAAATAGCAAGAAAACAAAACCTCAAATCTCCCTAGTAAAATTGCAATGAATGAGGTAGGAGCTTTCTTGCACATACAGCACCAGTTAGTCAGCACGAAACCCCTCATTAAGAATTTTTCCAAACCAAACTAAGCCTTTATTCCAATCAATTGGGGTCACCTACATGAATCTTTTTACGTTATTCCACTCTGTTAAGAGCCATATCTTTAGTTAGTTATAATAGGTCCATATATTTTCTTAATACCGTCCATGTCAATTTAAGTCTACCCCTCCTTGTAGTGTTTTCATTACTGATTTCAATTCCAAAGCTTCCCTCCACATTTCTTACTTAGCGTTGACCCTACTCCTAATCTCATCCACTAAGATAATATTATCAGCAAACAACATAAACTATGGGACTTCATCCTGAATATGTTTGGCCAATTCATCCATAACTAAGGCAAAGAGATAAGGACTCAAAGCCGATCCTCAGTGTAATCCTACTGTAATCAGGAATTTACTTGTTTCTCCTGCAGATGATCTAATTGTTGCGGCAGCTTCATTATACATGTCTCTTATCGCATCAATGTAACTATTTGTCACTCCCATTCACTCCAACATCCACCATATGATATATCAAGTCACTCTATCATAGACTTTTTCGAAGTCTATAAAAACCATATGCAGATCTTACTTTTTTTCTCTATACTTCTTTATTAATCTCCTTAGTAAGTAAATTGCTTCCATAGTTGATCTATCATGCATAAAACCAAATTGATTTTAAGACACTGTTGTTGTTAGCCTTAGACAATGTTCAATCACTCTTTCCCATAACTTCATCGTACAACTCATCAACTTAGTACCTCTATAGTTGTTACAATTGTGAATATCTCCTTTATTTTATATATAGATACTAGAATACTCTTTCTCCATTCTTCGGAATTTTTCTAATTATTATGATTTTATTAAATAACTTTATTAACCAAAACACTCCCAATTCGCTTAGGCATTTTCACACCTCCACAAAGATACCATCTGGTCCTAATTCTTTTTCTGGTTTCATTTTCTTCATTGCAGTTTTCACTTCAGATTTTCTTATTCTGTGATAGAACTTATATTCTTCAGTTTCATCCAAGTTATCAGATTCCTCTCCTTCAAATCTTTCCACATGTTTTTCATTTAATAATTTCTCAAAATAGGTTTTTCACATTTCCTTAATCTCCTCGTCCTTCACTAACACCCTTGAATCATCACTTTTTATACATTTAACTTGAATAAAGTCTCTTGTTTTCCTTTCTCTCCACGTAGCGAGTTTGTAGATGTTCTTTCCTCCCTCTTTATTATCTGATTTAGCATAAAAATCATCATCAGCTTTCTGTTTTGCATCTCTAATAATTCTCTTAACGTCCTTACAGCTTGTTTATAACTCCTAAAATTGTCCTGATTCCTATCATTTTGCCACCTTTTAAAATATCCATTACTTTACTATGGCTTGGACCTCGTCATTCCACCACCAAGTTTCTGTAGTTATATGGCATTTCCCTTTCGACTCTCTAAGAACTTCTTTCGATATCCTTTTAATATATTTTGCCATTATACTCAAAATACTATTTGTATATTCTTTTAAATCCCACCTTACTTCTTTACACATTTTGTCCTTAAATTTTCAATTTCTCACATTTAAGATTCCACCATCTAGTTCATGTAATTCTAATATCTCTTCTTGCTTTATGTTATCCCTTAATATAAATATCTACTACCCATAAGTCTATGTTGTGATGTTAAGCTCTCTCCGAAAATGACCTTACAATCTTAACGTATTAGGCGGTCTACATTTCTAGTAAGAAAATAATCTATTTGACTTTTATGAGCCATATTCTGAAAGGTTATTAAGTGTTATTCTCTATTTTTAAAGAAAGTGTTGGTTAATATAAGATCATGAGCTACTACAAAATCTAGGATCCTCTCTCCGGCCTCATTTCGATCACTAAAACCAAATTTTCCATGAATGTTCTCATATCCATGTTTCTTGTTTCCTGCATGCCCAATGAAATCTCCACCTATAATTATCTTCTCTCTTATTAGTATTTTTGAACCATTTTATCCATTTGATCCCAAAATTGCCCTTTAGTATGGTCATCCAACCCTACCTGAGGTGCATAGGCACTAATTACATTAACTATGATTTCTCCAATCACAAGTTTAATTAAAATTATCCTATCATCATTTTGCGTAACTGTTACTATATTATCTTGAAGGTGTTTAGCTACTATTATTTCTACACCATTTCTCTCTCTTTCCCAATATAATAGACTTTATACCCTATATTATCTATTTCTTTTGATTTTTTTCTTACCCATTTAGTCTCTTGTAAACAACTAAACAATTTTTTCTTCAAAACGTAATGTCAACTAATTCCATTGTTTTACTTGTTAAAGTTCCTATATTCCAATTTGCAAATCTAAGCCTATGGTTCTGGACTAACTTCTTTACCCGCGCTCGTCAAGGAAGGGCAGGAACCCTTGCTCATTTTTCACCACCCGCGGGCGCCGGTGTCGCACCCCTTGTCCTTTTTTTGTAACGTCCAAAGGCAGGCGCCACACGTCGCTTAAGGGGGATGCCCTAGCATTGACACGCAAATTCTTTAGATTCGTGTTCATAGAGATTTGACGCGCTGACTATTAACTACCTAATGCACAACTCTTCTTCTTTCTCCAGGCTTAGGACCGGCTGTATAACATATAATACTTTAAGCACTACACAGGCGGAGTTATTAAGAATTTTTCCATGCACTGCCAACTACTCGAATAACACCACCTTAGGGTTCAACCTACAGTACGGGAGATTAGAAAATTGAGATCCAGGTACTAAGTCGATAGCATGCTAGATATTTCTCATAGGTGGCAACTCATCTAGTAACTCATTTGATGTCATATCCTGAAACTCGTGCATCAGTTGTAGAATCTCTGGTGGTGATTCAACCTGTGAGTCAATAGGGATCTAAATTCAAATTTCACCTTCACACACTAAGGCTACTAAGATCGTGTTCGAATGTGACAGTTGAATCACCACCAAAGGTTCAACAACTGATGCTTTTAGTTCAACACCAGGCCCTCAAACTGAGATTGCATTCCTCCTCTAAACCGATCAAAAGATCTAAATGAATGTAACAACTTGGGTTGAGAAGCAATCCTTTGTTGCTAAGGGAGCCCAAGATAACCTTGTAAGTCCCTAGCTAAAACAGTAGGCATCTTCTAAAGTATGAGGAAAGTGCATATTGATGTCTTTATGATCTTCCCGTCGTAATCCACTAATAAGCCTTGTGACTCGAATCTATTGGCCCCCTTGTACCTCACACTGAAGCATTAGCAACTCAAATTGGACTATATAATCGGTCACACTCAATGAACCCTATTTTAGGTAAAGCCATTGGTTTATTAACTGTTTGCAATGGCTCATGATGAGATATCTCTCTTTCAATTTACGTCGCATTCCATCCCAACAGTTGAACTGCACCTCTCCTAAAAGGGTGATGTCCCTTTGAACCCCTTGCTAATAAATATTTGTAGAGCTGACAAACTTCATCTTAGCAAAATAGGCTTTCTTGTCATCGATCATTCCATACCAATCAAAATAATCTTCAAACGCATGAAGCATATATGTGAAAATGAAAGGATCTAGTGCAAGAGGCTACAATATGCTACTGCTATGATTTTTTTCCCTTAGATCAGTTCTGGATTAATTGGGCTAGAAAGAGGTCAGTTGGCTTGGGTTAAGGGTTTGGGTTGGGCTTTGGTATGAGGCACTTACGGCATGGGGTTAAATAAGTGTTTAGGTCAAGCTTTGGTATGAGGGACTTAACAGTATGGGGTTAAATAAGTGTTTGGTGGGGCTTTGGCGTGGGGTGAAATAAGTGTTTGGGTTTAATGGTGGGTCTAGGATTGGGTAAAAAACATAGGCTAAAGCCTAGGAATGGGTTTCGATCCAGGGGTTGCAAAGATTGCAAGATAGAAACGGCAAGGAGGGAACGAAAGGAAGACGAGGGCGGTATCGGTGGCGGTGCTTACGCTTTATGGATTGTTGGATTCCTTAGATCGTTGACATGACTGGTTGAGGTCAAAAGAGGACGTCGATGCTGTCAGTGGGAATGGTCGAGGGTGCTGCAGTGGCGTCGGTGGCTATGTGGGGGCCTTGCAGCGGTGGTCATGTAGATGGACAAAGGCCTTGCCATTTCTATCCTGCGATCTTTGCAACCCCTAGTTTATTTAGACTTGATATTGGACTTTAATTATGAAACTTTTTATTGTGGGATTTTATTATCTTTATATATTTGAGGATCTTGTGGTTAGCCAATAAATATTAGGCTTACTATTGTAATGGATAGTTTTTGACATTGAGAATAATATTGAATTCGTAATTTCTTTTCCTTTCTTTATTTCTTTTAGTTCCTGTTCCCTTTAGTTGTTGGCCATTTGACATCAAGTGATATCAGAGCAAGAGATCGATCCACGACCCTCAATTTGGTAACAAGCTTCATCCATCATTGTTTGCTTTTAACGCCCGGTGCAGTCAACACCGTCGACGAGGCCTTCGCCGTCATCTTGTGACACCACGACAATCGCCGCAAAACCTTTGTCCATCTCTCTCGATAGTCGCCACAAGCCTTCGTCCATCTACACGACCACCGCTGCAAGGCCTCCGCATAGCCACTGACGCCACTGCAACACCCTCGACCATTCCCATTGACATCATTGACATCCTCTTTTGACCTCAACCAGCCGTATCAACAATCTTCGGCATCCAGCGATCCACAAAGCCTAAGCACCACCACTTCCCTCGTCATCCTCTCGCTCCCTCCATGTCGTTTCTATCCTCACGAGGATTGTGTGTTTTTATACATATTTGGATCTTTGAACTTTTGTTTATTATAGTCCTTGAGATTGTCCTTCAAATTGTCGTTATCTTCACATGGTCTTATTCTCTAAGATAATATTATCTGTGAGCAACATACACTATGAAGATCATCCAAAATATGTATGGTTAATTCATATATAACTAAAGCCAAAAGAAAAGAACTCAAAATTGACCATTAGTGCGGTCCTACTATAATTGAAAATTTAGTTGTTTCTTCTATAGGTGATCTAATTGTTAGTAATAGAACCGTCATACATGTCTTTTATCACATTAATTTATTCATCTATTATTTTATTTCTCTCTAATACCAACCATATTATATCTCTAGATACCCTATAATAAGCTTTTTCTAAATCCATAAAAAGCATATGAAAATCTCTTTTCTTCTCTCTTACTTTTCTATTAATCTCCACAGTGAGTGAATTGTTTCCATAGTTGATCTATCATACATAAATCCAAATAGATTCTCTAAAACTATTGTCGTTGCCCTTAGATGAAGCTCTATAACTTCTTTCCACAAAGTCATCTTGTATCCGATTAGATAGGAGTGCAACTAAAGATAGTTATAAGTAATAGGAGTAGAGTAGCTTTGAATCTATTGATGTACGAATAGTTTGAAGGCATAGTGGTTGGAGTAACACTTTAAGGCACTAATTTCCTTGTAATTTAAATATCATTTTGTATCTCTTTCCTTTTCTTTTGTCTCTTATTATTTGATTTGTAAGTTTAATTCCTTGTTAAAAGTCTCCTTCATCAACACTTTGAATGTGAAATTCCTTTTCATTGGTGTAAAAGAACTTTCAAATCAGTTGCCCGATGGCCAACTTTTAATCTTGAAGAAGGTTAATTCAACCTCTTTCGGCACATCACTTTACCAAATTGACATTCAACGGGTTTATAGGCCAACCATGCAACAAAGAAATATGATGAAATTTTCAGCTTCTTATCCGTTCATGAGTTTTAACAATAACCAAACTGTCATTAAGATTTAGTACCATTAGTAGTATTCATTGTATGCAGTGGCGACTGGCCACTATAGGAGTTTTCACTAGTGGCGACATTCAGAAACTTAGTTTTTACAAATTCTACTCTACACATCAATATTCGTCACTTATTTCTCAAATAATAGGAAAATATCTAACACTACTTGTCTGTTGGCCAAGTAACCTACACCTCATTAGGAGATTAAGAGTTAAACTTTCTCAACTATCTAATTGTTGGGTAATTACATGATTATAGTTTATCGAATGCTTATGGTTGCATATTATTGGACTCCTTACAAATATAGTTTAACCCCCTCTTTGATATCCCTGTCACAATCATAATAATTTATAGCTTGCCAGTTGACAATTAACAGAAGAATTTAGTAACATATTGACTTTCTTGCACAATAATTGATTTTATTTTCAAAAAATTTGTATAATGGTAAAACAAACAATAATTAGAAAATACAATGCCAATTTGATGACCATGCCATTGGTTTTTCAATAAAAATACAAGCATACAAAATACAATCATGATAATCATAATTTATCTCCTGACATGACAATGTTGGATACAGATTGATTGAAGTTTCTTGAGAGGTTATCTTTTTGGTATCTTCGGCGGTTCAAACTCTTTTCAGTGTCATCACATAGGTAAGCTTTTATCCATAATTTATCCATAACTACGACTTATATACACACTAGAATAAATTTATTCTCATCCAATGGATAATGAATGGCGCGCCCTTGATTGTATGCAGGCTAGATTCAGAGTTTCTATAAAACAACACATACAAAAACCCACCAAAAAAATCAAAATATAGAAATGTTATCTAAACCCAGTTGCATTAAACCCTAGTAAGGAAAGGCATCCCACAAACCCAAATGAAGCAATGAAGGCCGAAAAAAACCCACCAAGAAAACATGTAGAACCCGTAAAGGTAACAAATGGAAACCAAACAAAGCCCAAAATCTAATAGAATCCAAAACCCCAATCATACAACTAACTGATCTCGCCCAACATCCACCAATTAACATCTTTGATCTCAAAGATCAAAACGTCGTAGAAAGATTAAGAAACCATGGAATAAAGTTTCGAATCCCCAAAAAAAACTGGCACCCAAAAAAATCCCAAAAAGTAGCCGAAACAGAGACTGATCGATCCAATACATTGTACAGAAAAAGCTATACGTATTTACATTTATATAGATGAAGCAAATTCGGCGATGCGCGAGGACATGGGAGTGAAAGATGATGATGATGATGATGATGATGAGTACCTGTTGCTGAGCGATTCTGAGTCTTCTGGAGAAAAAGGGACGGATTTGTGAGAGAGAGAGAGAGAGAGAGCGATCTGCGAGGTGGGGAGACGACAGAGAGGAACAGTGTATGCGCACAAAGAGAAATGAACAATGACAAGCGCAGAGATACGGAAATTTTGTGTTGTTATTGGCACATTACGCTGTGTTTGGAAATGAGAAAAGAAAAAAAATAGAAAGTTTGGTTTAGCTCAAGCTTTTAAACTATCTTTTTTTAAAAAAAAATTCCTTTCTTATGGATTTTTTGTAGTATTTAGTTAAGACACCATGTAGGATAGCTTTTTTTATCTGTTTTTTTTTTATTTTTTGTTTTTTAGTAAAAGTTTTCTATGCTAATTCAAACGATGATATTTTTTAGATTTTTTTGTTATAGAAAATTAGAAAAATAAAAAAATTTAATAAAAAATTTTAAAAAGTTCAAATAAGACGAAAAAAGCCACTTTAGAGTTTTTATATGACTTTTTTCGTTTTTAGTGAATTTATTTTATTTTATTTTTATTTTTTTCTTATTTTTTATCTTCATAAATTAACAAATTAGTCAAATCATATTTTAATTGAATGCCCTAAAATTATCCTAACTAATTATTGAATTATTAATATAACTATATATTTATTTTTAAATTACTATAAATAGATAATTAAGTATCTTTACGCATGAGTCATAACTAGTCTTAGACTCTGTTTGGTTTAGCTTTTTGTGACTTTTTTTCTTCTATTATGGTTTTTTGTTTTGATTTTTTGGGCTAATCTTTTTACTTTCTTGATTCATCATGATAAAAAAAATCTAAAAGTATTACCGTTTAAAAAAAAAAAAATTCAGCCAAATGTCCAAAAAAATAAGTTTTAACGCGCAAGGTCTATAAATAAAAAATTATAAGATCCAATTACTTATTTTTTTTGAAAATACCATGCAAATAAATAAATTTATCTGTTTTACATAAAAAATTTATCTGTCTGTTTATTTATCTATTTGTATATTAACACAGATAATGTATGCAGATAAATTTATCTATATTCTTTATAAGTGCTTTCAATAAGACAGTTAAATTTATTTGTGTTCTTTATACGTACTTTTAATAAAAAAAGATAAATTTATCTATGTTCTATATACGTACTTTCAATAATACAAATAAATTTATCTGTATTCTTTATACGTGTTTTTAATAAAAAAATAGATAAATTTATCTGTGTTCTTTATACATGTTTTGAAAATGTACAAATAAATTTATCTGTATACTTTATACGTATTTTTAATAAGACAGATAAATTTATATGTATTTTTATACATATTTTTAAAATGCACATATAAATTTATTTATATTCTTTATACGTGCTTTTAATAAAACAGATAAATTTATCTGTATTTTTTATACATATTTTTAAAAGGTACAGATAAATTTATCTGTTATAAGAAATTTTTATTCAAAAAAGATCTTGCACGTTAAAATTGTTTTGAAGATAGACTTTACTCGTTAAAAAATCTTATACTTGATGAAAAACAGTAAACGACCTATAAATTGAACTGTTTACTAATTACTCAAAAAAATAAATAAAAATATAATAAAAGTACAAGCTAAAATATTTTTTTTACTTTTTAAAATAGAAGAACACGAGAAAAGAGAGAGAACAAAAGAAAATGACAAAATTATCTTATTTTAAATGTATAGTTTTTGACAAAACACACACACACACACACACACACACACATATATATATATATATATATATATATAT
>JAOTRH010064456.1:0-18369 GCA_034768845.1 Heliamphora exappendiculata | reverse complement strand
CGCCACTTCTGGCAATGACTTAGGCAACAAGTTATCGATGGTTTGGTACAATTTCATTGGTTTCGGAGATTTTAAAGGTTTTTGATGACTAGGTTCAAATACCGAGCTTGGATCACCTCCCGAGGATCGTACTGAGATACTATTCCACCTGTTTTCATCATCAGATCCGCCTAAGATTAGGCAGGGTTAAGTTGGGGTGTCTACAGGCACGTATCTATCGTCAACATCTTACTTAACCCACGGTTTCTCGTTTATCACCTCAGGCCACGCAAACTACACTGTATATTGTTAAATTTTATTACTCCACACTCCGTCCCCATGGGCAAAACAACTTACCCACCTCTAAACCTAAGGTTGAACATAAATAAGCTCTAGATATATCATACTCAGGACACACTATTGCAGAACTAGGCCTACTACACTTTCGAACCCTTCTATGGTCCTTTAAAAAAAATACATGCACCCAGCACGTTTCTCCTAAACACGATTTCTTAATCATGAGGATGTCGACCCAATTAGGGATCTACATTCATGTAGAAATCCCACAGAACTAATACTCGAGGATTTCATCGTGTAAACAACCAAACTACTGAACTCCTTTAGGGACCTCACTTAACGAGAACTATAGCTATCGATATTCTGTACAAACCAAACTACATCTCCAGAAACATCCCCATGCGCTCGGGTTCACACAAGCCTTTCAAGAAACCATGAGCAAATAAATCCGCACTCTTACGATCCTGACATTTTACTTCTCCCAAGAACGAACAATCACACTGGTCAACTAATTATGAAACATCTCTCTTCCTAAGGAAACCACGAGCCAACGCTAGATTCTTGTTCAATGTCACTATCTTCTAGGGTATCCAATTTTCACTCGGCTCAAGAGAAGGTTAACCACAAGCCCTTGTAAAGACATCCGTTCATTATCGTACAAACGTCATCGGCCACCATTCACAATGTGTACATTATTCGTGGCATTAGGTCTTCGTACTTAGATCTCCACTCAAGCACATTAACTATCGTTCACTCCTTCACATCCCATTGATATATCACCCTCGTCCACCAGGCCCTCACCAGTTAACCGCCAAAGACAACACCACATAAACTCGCATCACTGTATGACATCTCTTCATAGAGCCGCGTCATATCACTTGATTCTCAACAGGTAGGTAACAACCAAATGGGTAGGTAAAACCATGCCACAATCTCGAACTCGTGAATCCGGTACACCCATCAAAACATAAAGCATTCAGTCGAGAACACCCGTCTCTTATGTCACCATACAAGCACCACCGGTACACCACCATCCGAACATGATAGTAACCATACGCGACACAAACAAAAAGGACCTCGCCTACCAATTATAGACCAAACGGCACCATCCTTTCCCTGGCCTCTAAAGGTAAGATAACACCACCATCTCTAAATCTTACGCCATGTCACATACTACCAACATCATCCCCTTATGGGACCGCCTCATATCGACACATCATCCCGAGACAACTGAGTCAGCTACACCAACAACATCTATACCATGCCCCACGAACTTCACACACCCACCTTCTTACCAAGCACTATGTATTCCACATAATCTCTTACTCTTGAGAACGACGACCCAAGTCACAAAACTCTTCCCCATGAAACTTCCTAAACAACCTCAAATCTTCATTCATAACATCACAACTACTATCTATATACATCTCCTCTTACGTATACACACATCACTCGACAACCAACCTATCGATAACATCTTCAATTCACATATTCTTTCCACATACGCTTTCAACTTTACGCTCCCGTTCACTATGTTCCCGTCCACTATGCTCCCATCCATACCGAATCTCGAAATACACAGCTCATGACACAGCACAGCTCAAGACTAGCACGGCTCATGACGCACATAATCCTCAACGCACCTAAAACCACACCTCATATCCATCCATAACAAACAACTTCCAAGGATTTTAAACACTCTACTCAGCTTATCCATCAAACTACAATGACACAACATAATACGGGCAACTAACTACGATCACCCCAACTCGCATGGGTATAACATACTCCAAACAATCAATACTCATCTCACAGGCTTGCACCCACCACAATCACAGAACCTCGAGTCATAATTTCACCACTCATACCACCATCCAGACCACAACTCATTCTAGTCTCACGGGCATAGCCCCTACAACAAAGATATCACAACACCCAACTAGGTTAAACTCAACCTAACCTCCTAAAGCCAAGCTACATACTACTCAACACCGAGTCACATCACATCCACATATTCACATACCGAGGGAAAGCCTCAGAACAACGCAACAATCCGAGTAACTAGTTCAGATTTCTCATAGAAAGAACGTTGGCCAAACGCTTTTCTATTTTGAACCCTAAAGTAGTTGAACGGACGCCATATGGCATGCCCATCACCCCAAGACTTAACCATCCATGCTCATATAAACACATAACACGCGCAAGACAATTCAATCGCAAACCCATGCAAACACACAAATCATGCCATGTAGTGGTGCCTAATCTCGTCAAATAGGTCACAAACTAAGGTCATCGTTACTTCCCACGACACCTAGGTATTCGAACCTAGAGCTCTAATACCATTTGTCACATCCTAAATCCCGGGAACCCGTGAACCAACCCCAAACCACTCCTCCTATGGATTATCATCTACCACTTTTATTCACCATAGAATTTAAGTTTCGACTATATAAATTTTTTTTATACAACCATATTCTCGCATATATCAAATTTAAAATGAAGGCTTGAAATCTCAAAAGTTCATTTACAATCATAATATCTTTAATTACAATCCTCCATTCCAGTTGTATATAATCATAATATAAAATATAAATAAACACAAAATCTTCCTTCTAGTCTTTCCCAAAGCATTCCTTGTCCTGGTACCGTCCCTGGTCATCAGAACCTGAAATAGTTTAATAAATATACGCGAGCCGAAGCTCGTAGAATATATATTAACTCATAGGTGATGCATGATTTGTGAGGTGTGATGGGTGCAACCGAAGAAAAATGTAAATTTTCACAAATTTATTATTCTTTCACACACACACCCACGCACACCGATCTGTTCCCATTTATCATTTCATATTATCCATATCGTTATTCCATTATTCGATTTTTCACAAAAATAGTGTTAGATTTTTGTTACCCGATTTATCACAAAATCGTATCACAATTAATGAACCAATATCGGGTGCAGCTTATAGAAACTTCTCCCTATTAATTCCTAATCGGATACGCGAAGCTATTGGGTAATAGATAGCTCTATAACTCACCACGATATAGCACCATCTTTCGGGAGCTAACCCGTGGGCATGTGGTCCCCATCTTACGCAAGTTTTTGGTCTTTCACCGTGAACCCGCCAGGCCAACTTAATTCACATCAATCCATATGATTCATTATTTGTTCATTTTTCACAAATCAAATTCGGGAGTCCAATTCATAACTGGTTCCTCTCCCAATTATTTTTACACATTATCATTTCAATTCCAATTTCAAGTTTCCCATTTTATTGTCAAGTCACGTTCGATTTTAGTATTCAATCTCTCTTTTCAAATCAAATGCATCATAGGTTCCAAGACACAACCTTTTATGAATCATATTTCTTTCATTAATCTCATAATGCATCAATAACACAAAATTGAATTCCTTTGAAATCATGAAGTGTAAAGAAAATGGATTACACCCATCATATGCATATACATGTATATACAAGTTAAAATTCATGTTTTCTTTCTAACGCTCAAAATCTTAATGTTAACCATGTTACAACATAGCCCACAATTACCTATATCCATACTTGTTCTTAAAACCTTAGTTACATGTGAAAATCCCATCTTTATCGCAAGCACAACCAAATGGTACGATACTTACATCCCAACCCAGGTGTAGCAATGTAGGTATATTCATAGCTCAAAGCATAGAAAATTTGATAAAAAGATTCAACATTGATGAAAATATACTTTTTCAAAGCATTTAGCCAAAATCGGATGAAAATGGTTAAGAAAGTTTGACATACCCTCATTATGTTAATCATAACTTTTTCTACCAAAATAATTTTCTTGTGAGAGTAGTCTTGTTGGAAAGAGAATTTTTGGAGCTTCAATTTGAGTATAAAAATGACCCCATTCAAGGTCCGAATGAGGGAAATATGATTAAAACAAGTTGGCCCAGCGTAGCCAGTTCGCTCGAGCAGACGTCGGGCGCTCGAGCGCCCAACTCTTTGCCAGTTGAGCGCTCGAGTGGACAGGGCTTCGCTCGAGCGCGCTGGTGCTCGAGAAAACTCTAGATTTTCCCCTGTTTTGAGTTTCCAGCTTCATTACCCATAAACCTTCATCAAATATGTCTCAAATCTCAATTTTCATCCCATAAACATTGGATTGAAGTTCCATAAACCCTTTTTATGCTATAATTTCTCAAGATCATGGTTTATCTTTTCTCAAAAACTCAAATTTTTATGAGAACCCAACTCAACTCACACATTACTCTATCAACCCTTCAATTCATGCATGAAATCTCCTATATTTTACTCATATAATCAAAATATCAACTCAAATCAACGCACACATATGAGAGAATCTAGACCCTACCTCGGATTGGCTCAAAAGCTTGAAATCCCTCTAATTTCTCCCTCCTAGGATTTGGATCTTGGGTGTTCTTGCCTCCTTGATGCTCCATCTTCCACCTCCTTGCTCCAAAGCTTGATTTTCATCCTCGGTGGCTCTCAATCTTGCTTCAATCCTTCAATTTTAGAGATAGAGGGCTAGGGTTTTTCATGGAATGGCGGTGGTGGTCTCACTCATGGAGAGAAAGAGAAGGGATGAGAGAGAGACATATGGTGGACTGATGAATCCTCACGTGGCTCATAGATATATATAAAACCTCCAAATTTTCTCCAATCTTTGACACATATGGTGGATTGATGAATCCTCACGTGGCTCATAGATATATATAAAACCTCCAAATTTTCTCCAATCTTTGAGATTATACCAATCGTCTCCCGATAGTCCGCTCGAGCGGATCCCCACCGCTCGGGCGATGACCCCTGAAGCTGAACTCCACGAATTTACTTAAATTTCCACTCAATCCTCCAACTTTGCTCACATTTTTAATACTTGAATCTTTCCACTAACACAACCATAACAACATCATTCATCACTGTGTACTTTAATTTCACCTTCACATATTATTAATTCCACCGTTAACGAATAAAATTTTATAGTTTCCACACCTAAACTTAATTCGGTCCTCCTCTTACTGAAAATATGAAGGAACAAAATAAACAGGTATCAAGTCCTTACAAACCCTATTCAACGCTCTAGAACAAAGCACATAGAAATTAAGCATCACTTTATAAGAGATCATGTTCAAAAACAAAATATAGAACTTGAATTTGTAGGCACATACCACCAACTTGATGATATTTTCACCAAACTTCTAAATAAAGAAAGATTCTATTATATTATAAGAGAACTTAGTTTGTTATATGCTCTAAATTGATATTTATATGCGATGCTAACCATGACTTTTTGGTACTTTTCATACTGTCGACACAATGTTAAAAAGTGTCGACACATGTGTGAAAAGTGTCGACCTCCAGCTACATAGTTTTAACACAATATGTTATTCTCTTTCCGTTTAAAAAGTGTTGACTCACTTTTGAAAAGTGTCTACACATCAAGCCTATAGTGTCAACCCCATGCTGAAGCAGTGTCGACACAAAAACTATTTTTAAACACCCCCTGTGACGCATGAAAAGTGTTGATGCCTGCAAGGAAAGTGTCGACACATTTCTTAGAAGATAAATAGGCGATTTTCTCCCCTTTTTGATTTTGCACTCATAATTGTTCTTAGAGTTTCTTCTTCACCCTCTTCTAGGGAACTGAATCCCAGGAAATAAGATGGTGCATGCGAATCGAATCAAACGCGGCGTGGCACAAGATCTATAGCATACAAAAGAACTGTATAACACTAAACCGCCCGGACGGACGGGAAAATTGTCCAGACAAAATTCGTACAGGAAGAACAATATGAAACCTCGAACCCCAAAACAAAAACCCATTACACCCACAAGGCAGAATAGGGATTATACATGCTCGATCCTACTGATTTGATCACGTTTTTGTTCTTGAACTTGAATCTAGAGATCAACATGGCAATCAATTGTCATTCTTTTCTCCATTCAGATCTTTTGCTGTATTTTCAAATGCAGAAAATACGAACTAATTGTGGGCTTAGATCCTTTGTGCTCCCAACCCTGTCTGACTACCTCTCTTTTTCTAGTTCTCACGAGTACGTCGAAAACCTAAAAGACTGAATATATGAATCTAGCGACTTGGATTATAACAACATACAAATAACCTATGGAGTAAAACATAAAAGACTGAATATATGAATCTATGGACCTATGGAGTAAATAAGACATGGGCTTCCAATGTAATTATAAAATCCTATCTCAACCTAGAAATAATTTCATAAAAACATAAATTATAATTCATTCCACTAAAAAATTATAGTTGCACTCTCAGCCTTATTCTCAAGACCAATTATTCTAGCTTTTGTTATTAAACGCTTATTATTCTCCCTACGTTAAAATTACAAATACCCACTGATTAAATTAAATTACTGACAATTATATTTAATCAGCTTCTTCGATAATTCCTTAATCCCTTTCGTTGAACTTATTTAACTGCCGGATTATAAAATCCACCTACAGGGTGTCTTACTCAAAACTTATAAGTTTTCTTAAAGTGGTATTATCAATCCCAATCTTTCAAACATGGATTCCGTCAATAATTAATATCTACCATATACTTAATACAATTATCTAACTCATCGGAATTATTAACCCATACAAATTCGCACACTCTATTGAATCAAAATAATGAATATTAAATATACGTAAATAATAATTATTTCAGGATTAAGAGTATAAGCACTCATAATAACCGTAGAGTATAAATTAATTTATTAAGTCAGTATAAAATTAATAACCCCAACTTTTTTCATGTTCAATACACACAAAGTGTACTAGCACAGTGAGTCAGAACAATAAACGGTACTATTATCTGTTCTCCGTAACTAAGATAGGTCTACTAAAACTCTGTGCTACAATCGTATCAATGGTTTATTCAATTTTATCTAAACTGTGAACCAAAACTTATATTTCACAAGAACCTTTAATCTGGTATTTCGTGTATAAACCGAACTCTACACACCAAATTAAATACCATATAAAATAAAAGACACTCATGCACAAAATTAATTAAATAATTAAATATATACATTACTCATAAAGATTTTCATTATAATGAAAAAATAGTTTTGACTCATCTTCCCTTCTCTTCGACACAAACCTTAGAGTTAACAACCCTCATGCCACCTCAAACAATGGGCAAGAGAAGCAAGCGAAGCAATGACGGAGAATCGTCAAACCCTCGCTCTAGTAAACATAAAAAGACAGCAACGGTGCTAACGCAAGATATGGGTATCGACACATCATGTAATAACCCATATTTTTTAAACTAATATAAATGAAAATGTGAATCGAAGTTAGTTAGTATGTTACTGTGAGACCTCGACCCGTATTATTTTTTAAAATGATTTAGTGTTGATGGGAGTAAGATTTTAAACTTGAGCTTGGTGATATTTTGAGTTTGGGTACGCATGAAAGATATGTTCAATGAAGAATAAGAGGTTCTAATGGATGTTCAAACAAAAATATGTGAAAAGTGTGTGAAGGAAAGTGACATACCTTTATTAAATTGTTCATAACGTTTGGTACAAGATGAATCTGTTGGAGGCAATACTGCCAAGATCATTGTTTTTGTAAATAATTTTCGATAAAAAAATAACTGGACGGGCAAACGTCGAAACGGGCTCCAGATAAAACTTTTGACAAAAAAGGATTAAAATAAACCCATGCAATCAAAGTTAATTTAGAAGAATACCTTTTGTCGATCTATTCTTCAACTATGATTTGATTCTGAGTTGAAGCACCTATCAGAGCTTCTACCGTATTCCCGTTTGCGATCCTTGAACGTAGTGTGGGTTACGGACTATCGAAAACTCGTACCAACAGAACCCAGGTATATTTTAGTCTTAAGAGACAAAATATAATATATCAATGATACAATCTCAAACTGGTTTAGCCTACCCGCATATATATAGGGCTACAGCAGGGACCTAGAGAGTAATTATGAGTAAGACTTCTAGTGGAACACAGATACCTACTAACGATTTCTGCAATTTTCATAAAACACTGAATTACAGTTCACACTACTAAAGAACTATAATTGCACTCAGACCCATAATCTCAAGAGCTTCTAACATTGAGCTCCTGTTATTAAATGTTTACCATTTCTCCCCACATTAAGATTCTTGATACTCGCCAATTAAATTTAATTACTGACAATTTAATTTAATCGGTATCTTGATATTCTTTAAACCCTTCCGCTTAACTTATTTGACCGCCGAATAATCAAATTCACCTGTAGAATTTGGCCCGGTAAAAACTTATAAGCATCCTTAAGGGGTATCGTCAATCCCGATCTTTCGAGACATAAATTTCGTCAATAATTAATTTTGGGGTGTGAATTAATTTATATAATCAGTATAAAATTAATTACCATAAATATCCCGTTCAATACCATAGTGTACTGGTATAGAGAGTCGGAACAATAGACGACGCTACTATCTGTTCTCCGTAACCAAGGCATGCCTACTAAAGTTCTATGTGCCACAGTCGTACCGATGGTATGTTCATTTCCATCTAAACTGTTAATATAAAACTTATATTCTGCAAGAACCTAAAATTTGATCTTCTGTGTATAAGTTGTACTCTACACACCAAATTAAATACTAGACAGAATATTAGACATCCATGTATAACAAAAAAATGATATACACATATTGCTTATAAAGATTCTCATAAAATGAAAAACATGATTTTTCGTATACCAACCCTAACATAATCCTGGTATAAGGTTTGAACCATTCGAAAGTAGACTTCTGGGGCTTCAGTTTGAGCACAAGAATGAATCTATTTGGTGTGAGACCCTGACCCATTTTATTTTTTGACCTTTTTCGACGCGCGTTTCCCGTTTTCGATTTAGCATGTTTTTATATGCTTTTGATGCATGATCGGGGTTAGATATGCATGTGGGGTAGGTTCCTGGGGTCTTGGGGTATTGCGGTGCGAATTTAAAAAAAAGATATTTTGGAGGCCTATAAATATCTGGAGTTAGATATTTTCAAAACGTCTCTAGTAAATTTCCTTTTTCTCTGTGCCTTCTCTCTAACTTCTCGGGGGCTCGGGGCTCGATTTTTGTTGATCCGACTGCCAAACCTTGTTATTGGTGTCGTGGTTTACGCATCCATCCAGACAGAATTTCATTCCAGCGAATCTCGATTTTGCACATGGTTCGAGGCGTCAAGTTTTTAACTCACCGAGGTAGGATCCTAGACTCCCATATTTTATAAGGGTGCTGCGTGTAATCGTGAGTGTTTTTAACGATTAGATTGTTGTAGATCTGATATTGTATCAAGTTGGATTTTTGGGTTTAAAATCTATTTTTAGTCAATTTTAGTGGATGAAATTGGGTGTCGGGTGTTTCTTTTGAGGTCTTAGTGTTAGGCTTGGGCGTGTGTATGTCCAAGGGTGTTGGATGGGTGTTTGGAGGCTTCAAATCGGGGTTTGGAGGTTGAAACCCAAAGCTCGAAACCTATTTTTGCTTGGGTTCGGTCGATTGGACCGTGAGGGTCAGTCGACTGGATCTTGGTTCTTGGGTTCAGTCGACTGGACCGTGAGGGTCAGTCGAATGGATAGTGTGCTTGGGTATTTTTGGGCCCTTTCCAGTGTGTTGTTCAGTCGACTTGGGGTTGGGGTCCAATCGACTGGACCTGGGCATTTTTGTGCTTGTGGTTTGGTGGTTGGTTCTTGGTGTCTGATTAGGTTTCAATGGTATTCAATTGATTGGTAATGGGATTAATTAATTGAAATACTATTAGATTCTTTTCGGGGTTTGATTGATCGGGTTGTGGCTTTGGGAGTCATGTCGTTGCTTCGGGTGTTCGTTTCGGTGTCGTCCTCAGAGATGACGGGCGTGGTTAGATGCAGGTTGTTGGGGAACGGTTGTGTTCGTTGTGGTTGGGTATGGAGTGTGCTTGGGCTCATGGTACCTTTGGAGGAAAGGTGGTGTTTTGTGACCTCTCGGTTTGAGGGGTTTAGTGTTGGCCTTCGGGTTAGGTTAGCTTCTGTGAGTTGTTGGTTGTCCTTATGAATGGATGTTGATTTTCTCTGACATGTGGCGTCGTGATATATTGTTATACGTGATTATGTGCATTTATAATTGTTTACTTATGTACGGATTATATAAGTAGAATACATGATTTTGGTATCGTTACGTGTACCGTGGTTGCATGCTTTAAAACTTAGAAGTTTTATAAGCATGGTTATATGGAGTATGAGGAACGGATGCATGTGATGCATGTTGCACAGGTTATAGGTGCGATGTGAGTCGCGTGTGTAGCATGTGTTGTGATTTGTGTAACGTAGTGACAGTACGTGGATTTTTGCATTTAAACCCTAGTTTAGTATGCATGTTTTGAGCCGGTGTTATCCCATAATGTTCAGTTTTATCTTGTAATATGCAGTTTTATCTCGTGGTGTGCGGTCTTATCCTGTGGTGTGCGGTCTTATCCTGTGGTATGCGGTCTTATCCCGTGGTATAATCTGTGGTCGATAGTTTCATCCCCTGGCTTACGATAAATATGCGATTTTACCCCGTGGTTTGCAATTTTACCCCGTAGTCTATGGTTTTATCTCGTAGTATACGGTTTTATCCCAAAAATGTGTGTTTGAGTATAAATCTGTTTCTATGTGATAGAACTGTTGTTGCAGTGTGTGAGGGCCGGTTGTATGCATATATGTTGCATTGACAGAAGCTGTAGTCCATCGGTGAAAGTCTGAGAAGATTCATAACTTGCATGTATTGCATTGTGGGACGGATAGACTAATTTTCAACTTATTTTTAAGAGTCGTGTGAATCACGATCTAAAAACCATTTTCAATTGTTTTCAAGGCTCCTGTGAGTGAGTCAAAAGATGGTTGTATTATCGCTTTCCCGTTGCATGCAAAAACTCGTCTTAAAGGCTTGAAAGAGAGTCTAAAATTGTACCTTGTTTTCCTAGCATGCTTAGCTTATTCTGTATGTGTTGTCTAGTTTTTATTGTGCTTTAGGTCACGTTGTGGGATTTATTTTTCTTCAGGTACCGTTCACGCTAGTTGGTTTGGAGGTTCCAGAGAGGTGGGAGAGCTGCAATCTTCCTTTTTGTTCTTTCTATTACATGTATGTTGTAACATGTTTTCTGACGTTGGAGCTGTGTAATGTATACCGTTTGGCGATTATATACAATGCATGTTTGGTTTAATTTGATAGTGTATTCTCGGGTTGGTTGTTTGTGCGTGTTTCACGTGACCCGGAGTTTGGGGTGTGACATTTGGAGTTCAGAGAAGGAGATATTCTCGTGTGAAGTCGGGCCAACAGTGTAGTTGCAAAGAACGATCAAGCGGTCCTGAGACCGATTGAGCAGTCTGTGTCGACCAGAGACTATAAGTTACGGGTTTTGGGTTAGTTTTCTCATTCTCTCTTCCCCCATCTCTCTCTAAAGTTGAGGGGTGACCTAGGGTTTAGGTTTTGGAGCTCCTTAGGGCTTTCCATGTTTGTTGGGGGTTGAGACATTGCCGTTTCTTTGAGCGAGCTACCGTTGGAGAGCGTGGATGTTAGTGGGAAGTTCCTCCGTAGCCGTGCGAATTGGGCTTTGGTGGATTTGAACTTATGGGAGGTTTGATTCTTGGTGGTGGGACGTCTATGAGATAGGATCTAGACTATCTCTTGTGATTTGTTATGATTTGTGTTAATTATTTTCATTAGAGTAAACCCTAGCATGATACATATATGAAATGGAGACTTGAGTTGAATTTTGAGAAAATTGGAATGTACCTACGTTAAGCTTTTAGGATATATTCAGTTCATGGAAAATGAACAAAATTAGGGAGTTTGGGTTTCGTTACCTTAAAGGGAATTGTTGAGGATTGAAGCTTTTGAGTTATCAATTGGGAAAGGTAATTTGATACAAGTGTGGTGGCCAACTCATGTGGCCCGAGCTGTCATTGCCCCACACACCCCCAGGGTTCGAACCCTGGGATCTCCTTCCCCCGTTCCCCACTTAACTACCAAAAAAAAAGGTAATTTGATACAAAATGAACTAATGTTGGTATTTTAGCTAAATTTAAAGATTTTAGAGCTATTCGATGAAACATGATTTAAGTGATTGTAAAATTTTGACAATATTAGGGTTTTGGTGAAATGGTTAACCATGGTGTTAAGAGTTTATTGTACAAAAGGGTTTTCGGTTGATTTTTGCTTCATATAAACTCTTGTGCCTCGAGGGAGATTTTAGAATGATTTTTTCTCCTTTTTAAAAGTTATTTCTTTACCCAAAATGTATTAAAAGGTATGAAAAATCATCTAAGGGTTGAAAATCAGGTTTCTGGCTTGGAAAAGAACCTAGAGCAGGACGAACCGATAGACCGATCGGTCAATCTATCGAGTGGTCTTTTGATGTTCTCAGTTCTTTTGTGCAGACAAGAGACCGATCGAGCGGTCTTCTCACCGATCGATCGGTTTGGGCTGTTTTCAAAATTTTTGGGTGTTTTGTTTAAAAGACTTGGCTCTTGTGGACCGTGAACCTAATTTTCTGAACTACTCCTTTACATTAATTAAACCCTCAATTAGGCACATTTTGAAAGGTTTTGAACTTGTTGTTTGATTTTGTTTTGACTCGTGTCAATTAAGATAAGTTTTAGCGGGTTTTGGTTTGTAAAATAGGTACTTGAGGGTTGTGGTTTAGCATGGTTATCACTTGAAATTCCAAGATTTTGGAAGGGAAAACGGGTTTCAAACTTATCTATATGTACATATAATGAGTGCATTCCTTTTCCTTTAAATGGTATGATCACTATTGAATTAAATTTGTGTTGGTACTTAATGAAGTTGATAAATGGAAGGTGAATTATGAAAAATTTTATATTAAAGATATGATGCATGAGACATGAAAGGAAATTTTAATACTCAAACGGAACATGATTTGAAATTGAAACAAAAGACTTGAAATGGGAATCAAAATGAGAATACTTGAAAGTGACTGGGAGAGGAACCGGATGTGGGGTTGGACTCCCGGTTTTTTTTTTAAATTATAATATTAATGAATAATGAACCATATGGATTGATGTAGAATAAGTTGGGCCTGAGGCTCCATGGTGAAAGACCAAAAATTTGCACAAGATGGGAACCACATGCCTACGGGTTTGCCCCCAAAATGCGGTGTTGTGTCGTGGTGAGTTATAGAGCTATCTATTACCCAATGACTTCGTGTAACCTACTGAAAATTAATAGGGAGGAGTTTCTATAAGCTGCACCCGACGCCAGTTCATTGTTGTGATACAATTTTGTGAGAAATTGGGTATTGAGAAGTAAAATTGAATATTTTGAAAAAGGGTTCAATGAATGAGAAAGATGAAGTAAAGAGTTGATGTTATAAAAATTGAATAAATGAATGGAATAAATCAGTGTGCGTGGGTGTGTGCGTGTGAACAAATAACGACTTGGTGAAACTTGTATTTTCTACTTCAACTGCACCCATCGCACCTCACAAATCATGTATTATACCTGAGTTAGTCTTTATCCTATGAGCTTCGGCTCACATATATATACAAAACCATTTCAGGTTTCGAGGACCAGGGGTGAATCCAGGGCAAATGATGCATTTTGGGGAAAGTCTAAAAGAAAGATCTAGTGTTTCTTTTGTATTTTGTGTTAAGGATGTACATAAAGTTAAGTGGATTATTGTAATGATATTGTTTCTGTAAATGAACTTTTGAGAACTCAAAGCACATGTTTGGAATTTGATATGTATGTACATCAGGAGAATATGGTTGCTTAAAGAAAATGTTGTTTTTCGTTTAAATGCAAACCTATTGTGAAACAAAAGCTTTTGTTGATGACCTTTATGTGGGATGGTTGGGGTTGGTTCACGGGTCCCTGGGGTTCGGGGAGTGACAGTTACCTATGGAAAGAAACTCAGAACCGAACTCTCTAGAGAAGATCAAAACTAAACTTAGAGTTTTCTTGAACCCGAGAATTGGGATGGGCTAAACCTAGTGTTGGTTTGAAGTTACAAAGTTAGGATCCCAAGTCCTTAAGCCCAATAAAAAAAGAAATATAAAGTTTGGTCCAAAGGCTAGTCAAGGCCCATTTTTTCATTAAAGCCCAAACATACACAAGGCCCAAGACTAGGAATGAGGCCCAAGTAGGAAGATTGACACAACTCAAATAAGGTTCAAATTATCTAATTTAGGCCCATAAAAATTAAAAAGAAAGTTCATGGGTCAAGCCCAACTTAAAAATAAAAGAAAGACTCAAATTTAATTCTTTTGGCCTAAAATTTTAAATTTCAAGAATTATTAAATACAAGAATTAACTTTTTAAAAAAAGAAAAACTTCAAAGTGGCCGGCCAACCTAGGAAGTTGTGCCAAAATTACAACTTTTATACTTTTATCATATCTTGAGAATTTGTCTTGGGAACATGCATTTTTATACTATTTTGGGACTTTTTCAGTATAAATTGAGCAATTTTGGATAGTTCTAATATATTTACATTCTACAAAATTAATTCTAAAATAAAATCTTAATTCTAGAGAATTAAGTAAGTCACATACTTTGATCACCTTTTGTGTCAAATTATTTTTCTAGACAGTTTGGACACTTTTCTACTTCTTTTTAGTTGAAAGAGTTTTACTAAGTTAAAACCTTCCCAATTCTTCATCATTCATCTCTTGACTACACATCAACCTACAAGGTTATAATTATGAAATTAGTCCCTAACTTATTCTAATTAATTACCAAACAAATCCATGAAAATTACACATCAAGTCCTTCCATGAGCCTATAAATAGAAGGCCAAATCCACCCATTATTCCCTTGATATTTATTCCAAGAGGGTCCTAGAGAGAGAGAGAGTGAGTCTTGATGATGATGAAGAAGAAGAAGAAGAAGAAGGAACAAAGGAAGGAAGGAAAGAAAGAAGGTTAATCTCGGGAGGGCTAAAGCTTAAGTCTTAGCTTTCATTGATCAAGAATTTGAAGTAGGCACTCTCCTAAAACTATCTTTAACCTTTTCTTCTAAACCCTCTCTACAACATTTAATAAGACTTAAAGTTCTAAAAACAAAGTTAGAAACAAGAAGGTTCAAAAAGAATCAAATAGAAGATAACCGAGTGGAGGTGGTTGGAATAATACCTTGCGTTTTGTTTTGTTTTTCATGAGTAAAACAAGTATGTTTTGAGGATATTTAAACCCTTGGAGTATACTGGTTTTGATGTTAAATATCATATATGGATCCAAAAAATAAGTTAAACAATAATAGAAACAAGTTCACCGAATAAAAACAAAGAAAAAACACCTATCTCCATTTTACCCAAATTTTTCGTGGGAACTAAAAGTGTCTTCTTCAAAACTTTCTTTCACTAGAGCTTTATGAGGTTATTATTAGCATGTCTAATTTTTGGCGGAGCTACAAATGATGTCTAAATACTCGAAACATAATTTTTGCGCTTTGACGCCAAACGAGCAGAAAAATAGTCTACTTTGACAATTTTTAGAAAATTTCAAAAACATCCCCTAAGGTCACACTTTATGTCCAAAACTAGATATTTGAGTTAGCTTTCATTTAAAATTTATTTGGAGTGATTTGACCAAACAATTTTTTCTAAAACTCGATTTTACCAAACAGTAACCTTTTTGGACCTTTTCTCTTCAACGAATTTTTCCCCTACTTAGAAGTATATCTGAGCTTAGCTTTCTTCATGACAAATGTTTCCAACATGTATATTTTTCACTCCATAAAATTATGTAGCAAAGAAATGACTCTAAGTATGTTAAAATTAGTTAACGGTGAGACCAACAAATTCTGATTTTTTTTGGTTAACAAGGGTAACCAATGCTTAGAAAGTGTTTTAATTGTCATGAGTGAGTCCAAGTCTTGGCAAGTGTTTGTTTGACTGCAAGGGCTAAATAAAGCATCATAAATAATGAGTTTTTTTAAAGACTAAAAAGAATAAGGTTTGAGCTATCAACCATAAAATCAACCCGAAAATCTGAACCATTCCTTTAACGTTTGATAATAAGAAATAGTGCCCAATGTTTGCGTAATGTTTTGATTACTTGTTAGCCATCAGGATATTATCATTGGCAATTTGAATCTTGCATCCTTTTTGAGGAGGTGTCAACGTATCATTTAAATAAGGTGGGAGTGCTTAGATATTGTCTTGATCAATTGAACTTGTGATATATATTTTAAAATGCTTACATGTTTATGATTATAAAATCATGAGTTTTGAATGATAGCATGAGGTTATTTATTTTCAAATGCTATGTTTTTCGGTTATGTTATCTATACTTTTTGAAGAAGCATGTGTAGTGAAAAATGAATGATAATTTATTTATTTGTTCAAAATGCCAAGTTATGCGAGTGTTTGGCCTATTATATTCTGTTAGGGAAGGATACCCGGCATGGATTTTTATATCCCGTTAGGGGAGGTTACCCGATATGGATTTTTATATCCCTTAAGGGGAGATTTTCCCGGTAAAGGGGTTATTAGCCATCAAAGGCATTACGAGCTGAGTCTTGGGTTTCGCACATACCACTTGTGCGTAATAAAGAGTGGTCCTCTTTCCAACACGTGCAAATCCGTGTTTTGAGAATTGAGGTTACGGTACCATTAGAACTCCAGGTCGTGAGGTAGATGACTACTTGAACACTGTTGGGTCTAGTTATGAGTTAATGAAGATGCGGTTGTTAAACCCTATGTTTATAATGTCACGCCCCAAACTCTAGGGTCACACGAAAGCCCACTAAACACCGGTTATGAAAATAAGATTTATAGTCAGAAAATCCTCAACTAAAAAATATACAACATTTGAATAAAAAATTCCCAAAGTTCAGCTCTCATAAACAATAAACATGCATTCTCATACATGAATAAGTATATCGCCTCAAGGTATATAAAACTCGCCTTCTGAAACAGGCGTCACATGTAAACTACATATCACAAAAATAGAAAAAATTATAGCAAGTCTTCCAACACCACTGCATCTAGGTCAACTCTGCATGTTCACCTGAAAATGGTTTTATAGCAAAATTTCACACCGTGAGCCGAAACCCAATAAAAACATACTACATAAAGCTGTAAAGCAGGTTATGCAATAATAAGCACATAAGCTCAACCACAGGAGCTAAAATGTTTTTCTCTCAAAAATCATCAGTTTTTCATCCTTGGGCATATCATCTTGACAAATATCATGCCACTGTTGGGATGTGGAAAAAATTTTAGAACTGACGCCATGACCGTAAAAAATAGTGTGTGCGTTTTTCATGGAAAACAAGAACGATATTAATCTAAATACAGTTATACCTTTATAAAACTTGTCGAAAAGTTTCAAAAACTCCCGAATATGTTGAAGACGACCTGGAAATCTTCTCACGTATATTCCGGACGTGCTACGATGATCACGGTGTGTGGACACCGATGCCGATCGAAATTATTTTCTTTTTTGGTTTCTTCTCACACTTAGCCACCAAGAAGCAATAATGAAATTGCCAAAAAGAGAGAGGGGCGGTAAATAGAGGAGGATCATTAGGGTTTTGAGTTTCCTATTATTATATATATATTTTTTCACTTAAGATATACAAGGCATGCATATATTTCTTAAGATACACATGCCGACAATATATATCTTCCTACCAAGAAATTAGGCAAGTGATATATATCTATAAAATAACTCACATTCCCTTAATTAGGGCCGATCACCTAGGGAGTGATCCTTAGGCATGCCAAATTCTAAAATCGCCCTCCATTATTTAATTTAATCCCCGAATGTTTCCGGCGACAAAATCGATATTCAAATTAAATTAAATAATTATCAAAACCGATAAAAAAATATCCGTGCGTATAATGGGCTACGTGAGGGATCAGGATGAAGTATATAACTTGGGCTAACCGTACGAGAAAACCGAATATCCCTAACTATGTCCCCGGGTTAGATCATTTCTCGCACGAAGCAGAACTTATTCCACTAAAGGTCCTGACTGAACTCCCAGCCTTAACTCAAATTATGTCTTGAGTTTTCAATTATTAAATGCACTGAATTCTCCCCACGTTTAAGATATGAATTCCCGATAAATAAATTAGGTTACTGACAACCCGATTTAAT
>JAOTRH010064445.1:0-18369 GCA_034768845.1 Heliamphora exappendiculata | reverse complement strand
AAACGAAAACTAAGTTCCTTCTAATAGAAGGTACATAAAGACAATCTCTCAATATTAAAACCCGATCTCTACTAAAACTGAGAGTGATATCTCCCACTACAACTGCTGTCACTGTCAAGCCCCGATCCTCGGGGACCCGTGAACTAACCCTAATTGTCCCACATAAAAGGTTATCAACTAAAGCTTCCATTTTACTATAGCTTTGAGTTCAAAACTGTTTAAAAATAAATAAATATTTTCTTTAAGCTACTGTATTCTCGTACATATCGAATTCCAAACAAAAGCTTTAAGTTTTTAAGAGTTCATTTACAACGATAATATCATTACAATGATTTACTCAAGTTTAAGTACACATATAATACAAAATACAAAGAAACATTAGATCTTTCCTCTAGCTGTTCCCAAAAAAGCATCATTTTCCATGGTATCACCTCCTAGTCCTCGAAACCTGAAATGATTTAGCATACATACGTGAGCCGAAGCTCGTAGGGTAAAGAATAGCTTAAATGTTATGCATGATTTGTGAGATATGATGGGTGTAACCAAAGTAAAAATACAAGAACCAGTTTCACAATATCCATGTTATTCTCCCATTAACCGGTTTCTCACAAAAATTGTATCATATTTAATGAACCGGTGTCGGACGCAGCTTATAGAAACATCGCCCCATTCACCCCCAATAAGCTACGCAAATCCATTGTGGAATGGGTCACCCTATAACTCATCACGATGCATCCACCACATTTCGGGGGCTAATCCGTGGGCATGTGGTTCCCATCTTGCACAAGTTTCGGTCTTTCACTGCGGAGCTGTGCAAGCCCAACTTAATTCACATCAATCCATACGGTTCATTATTTGTTTATAACTTTCATTTTCACAAATCTGGGAATCCAACCCACAACTGGTTCCTCTCCCAATCGTTGTCACAAGTTGTCGTTTCAATTCCAAATTCAAATTCCAGTTTTCCATTTCAATTTCAAATCATATTCCATTTGAGTATTCAAGTTTCCTTTCAAGTCACATGCATCATAAACTTCAATACATAATTCCTCATAATTCACATTTCTCTTATCAACTTCATAAAGTACCAACAATGCAAAATTAATTCAATCGTGATCATATCATTTGGAGAAAATGGAATACACCCATCATATGCATATATACAAGTTTAAAACTCATGTTTCTCTTCTAAAAGCTTAGAAATGTAAAATGATGACCGAGTTATATCACAACCCGCAAATACCCATTCTTGTACTTTTTAAACCATTATTTAGGTGGAAAACTCACTTTCACCGTAAAATCTAACCAACCGGTCTAACACACGCGTTCAAATCTAAATGTATTTATATAGGTGTATCAATAGCCCAAGGGATAAAAAATTTGATAAAAAGTCCAATGAAGATAAAAAATAATCTTTTTCAAGACATTTGGCCAAAAACAGGTAAAAAACGGTTAAGAAAATTTAGCATACCCTCACTATTTTGGTCATAAATTTTTCTACAAAAATAATTTTATTGTGAGAGTAGTGTCATTGGAAAGAAGACTTTTGGGGCTTCAGTTTGAGTACAAACATGACCCAATTCGGAGTTCGGATAATGAAGATACACTGAGTGAAAGAAAACTTTTTCAACTAGCGAAAAAGACCGCTGGCTAGACTGCTCGAGCGGTCACTCGAGCGGTCTGGCATACAACAAGAAGTCGAGACCAACCCAGGACTGCCCTCTAGACCGCGCGAGTAGTCTTTCGAGCTGTCATGTGCTGAAAATTGATATTTTTATTAGATTTTGAAGCCAGCACCCATCCAAACCCATTTTCATGGCAAAACAAAGAATTTTAAGTATCTTAAGCCCCTTTTTATATAATAAACTCTCAAAATCATTGATAACCATTTCTCAAAAACTCCATTTTTCTTAAAAATTTAACTCAACCCACACACAACCCTATCAATTCCTCAAGTTATGCATGGAATCACCTAGATTTACTCACATAATCAAAATATCAACCCAAATTCATACAATACGCAAGAGATAGTCTAGATCCTAAGAGATCTTGACTTGTTGATGCTCAATCTTCCACTTCCTTGCTCCAAAGATTGATCTCTAACCTTGCTTACTCCCAATCGAACTTCAATCTTCCATTTCCATGGTGGAGAGTTAGGGTTTCATGAGGGATTTGGGTTTCTCTTTCTAAGAGAGGAAGAAAAAGAGAAGAGAAGGAAAGGAGTGAATGAGAGATTAAGGGTTTTATATATATGTATATATATAAACCCCCAAAATTCTCCAACATTCTAGAAAAATCTAAACACTCCCCGACAGACCGCTTGAGCGGACAGATCATCGCTCGATCGTTGACCTCTAAAGCTGAATTCTGCGAATTTCCTTAAAAATTAACTCAAACTTCCAACTTACCTCACCTTTTAATATTTGAATCTTTCTATTAATGCAGCCATAGCAATATCCTTTGTTACCATGTATCTCAATTTCACTTTCATATATTATTAATTCGATCGTTAAAGAACAAAATAAACACGTACTAGGCGGTTACAACTTTCCCCCCTTTGGAAATTTTGTCCCCGAAATTTGTTTCACGTCATGCAAAACTTTCCCTTAATCTTGATATATGTCCACATAATTTGCTAATCGTTCTGTCTACATAGCATATTTCTTAATTTGTGACTCTAATCGTTCTTTCGAGACAATACGACTCAAGGCTACACCAAAGCAGCTACATCTATAGCAATAATCTTCCAGAAGAGCACTCAAAATTTTCAAAATAGGAGATCATAGCATCGTATCGTAATAAGGATGTTAACACGTCTTTGTCCTCAAAAGTGGCACACTAACATCAGTCTTAACTTCGGGGCACTAATATCTCGTAAATATTAAAATCATCCATTTATCATTGTTCAACACGACGTCAATTCTTACCCAAAATCAACAGTTAAACGCTTTAAATAAAAACGGGTCGAATCACTGCATAAGACTAAATTCAACCACTTCCACATTAGTCACTGATGATCCATCCATGACCACCATCTCACATCACATACATATTCTCGAAGAGTAAACATCCTCAATCCAAACTTGAAATCAAACCAAACACACGAGGACTATCACCACTAAGGTTTTCCCAATGCACACTGAGGGCTACTTTCCCAACCCAAACACATGTTGTCATACTCTGACGTTGTTCACAAGGGTTACACATGTTACCCCAAAAATTACCCATGCCCTTACGACCAACTAACCACCACAAACTCGAAACCATATCAATACTTGTACTACATCACTCTTGTCCTTCAACCATCGAAACTAACACTGCGACCTGATCTCCGTGAGTCACAAGGATTAAGCACACCACATGAGTCAAACGCCTCACATGGTATACACTTACCTATACAACTAAATCACATCCCTCGTCATGACTCCATACACATACCCATCGGTCTCTCGAGTTTTAACGCTCCAAACTAGACAATTAGTGATCTTCTGCATTCACATCACCCCACTCATTGGCACTATCATATACATTCACGCCTTCCCTTTAAACGGTCGAACCATTCTTCACACTTTAAGAACTCTGAGTAGTCCAAAGTTCCGAACAGATCACAAATCCAGACTCACAAGTGTAACGACCCGGTACACACCCTAGTTGTAACAATCCAGTTGATAACGACCAGTGTAAAGACCCAGCCTAAACCCTAAGTGTTAGTAACTGATAGTCCACGAGACCATAGAACACAGAAGAAGTTCGAAACCCTAACTCGAATCGAAAATTCTAAGTTTGGCCCGAAAACCCTAAAATGGTTCAAAACTCAGGCAAAAAAACCTTAGCACCCGAAGAGTCTCCTAACATTATAAATAAAGTAAATATCATGAAATAATAAATTAAAAATTAAAAAAATTCTCATAAATAGAGTAAAATGACCGTTTTGCCTCTAGTACAGCAAAAAGCGTTAAAAATTCAAATTTGATATATGGATACCCTAAATCAAGAATTTAAGTACAATTAAGTAGTAAAAGATAAAATAACATCAAAAATGCCAAAAATGCCCCTTAGTGGCCGACCACCTTGAGAAATGTGCCAAAAAGTGACTTTTTTTTGCTTCTTTTTAGCTTTAAATAATGAGAAATGTATTAAATGAGGCATTATGATGATTCCAAACTTGTTGACCAAGTAATATATCTAATAATATAGTGTTATAAGTTAACAAAAGAAAAAAAAATTATTATTGAAATTTATACACAACAAAATAAGTCAAAAAGCCCTATGTTGTTAAAATAGCTTAATTTGACTTAAAAGACTACATCTGTTTAATCAATTACTATGGAAACTATGATAATACATGGAAATACTATATTTCTCATAAACACACAAAAATAATAAGTCTCCGTAGAAAAAGGCACAAAAAAATACATCAAATTAATTTTTAATGCATTTTCTTACATAATAGGGGCACAAAAACCGAGGCAAACCCCTTGATTGATGGGGGATCAGATTTTGTCCCCACAAACATCCACCTAGCTACTTTTAGCTTCACCAAATCTGAATTCTAGCCATCAAAACTTACATCAAATCAAATCAAACTCAAAGTCTCATTTAATGAAGTGAAGAAAAGGAAGCTTCTTGTGTACTTTTTGTCTCCCATGTGTTCCCTTGCTTTCCCTATATAAGGAGATCCAAACAACCTCTTCTCTAAGTGATATTTTCGTGCATGAGAGGGGGAGAAACCAGAACACTTTGTTCTTGAGGGTTTGGGAGAGTTTGAGGAAGAAGAAGGAAGAAGAAGGAAGAAACCGAGGCAAATTTCGAAAGCTATGTCCAAATCAATCCTCCACCATTCTTTAATCTCTCAAAAAAAGTAAGTAAAACATCTAAACCTTGTATCTAATATCACTCAAAACATACCCCAACACACCCCTTAAGCCCCTCAAAAATCAAGAACCGAATTCAAACCGAAAGTGCGTTGTAGTTGGAAACTTAGGGGTTGTTTTGATTATGAATGATATGAGATGTTGTTGTATGTTATTATCTTTGAGTTTGATGATCTATAAGGGTGCTAGAGTCTTGATATTTAAGTTTGAAATACAAGCATGTAAGGAAATAGACCCAAAACTTGACATAACATAAGTAGAGGACCTAAACCCTAAGAGGCTTGATTTTCTAGAACTTTGATGTTTCTGCCCTGAGATTTGAAATACCATAACTCATTGTAGAAAATTGATCTAAGCATGATTTTTATGTCCAGAGTTATCTTTTTGTGTTATCTATCATCCAAAGTTGGTTTCAACTCATTTTCATGGCTAGAACTCAAGAGATTACAATTTTACCAAAGTATGTAATTTTCTTACCAGTCAACACTACTGAGTTGGAAACCCTAGCTTAGAATGAGAGCCGAACTTTGGTCAAAATATAAAAGTTGTAGATAACATGTATGTACATCTATGAACCAAAAATGAGAACACAATATTGAGCTTTGATAGGTCAAAACCCCTTTTAAATTCTCTATTGAATTTAAGTCTCAAAGGAACATTTTGTCACATATTTTTATATAGCTGAAAACACCTATTTTTTGTAACTTATTCCAAAAGTGGTCAACATGAATATTGTAGCTAACATATTGAAGTATTATTTTCCCAAAAATGAGATCTTAAAACCTTGGTATGATACCCCAAAACCGTTTTAAACCCTCTGTCCAAAATTGGCTCTGCTGAATTTTTGTAGCTGACAGAACCCACTTTTTAAAATGGCCAAAAAGTCTAACTTATTTCAAATAATTATCCTTAACTCTAAACATGAAACTTGTAGGGAACTTGTTAAACTAGAACATACTAAAAAATTGAGCTCATTTGGACTTCATTGGATACCCCAGAAGCTAGTTTTTGGTAAAAATCTGGAGTAAATGCTGAATCATTTTTGCTTAGAATGAAATGTTCACCCTATTGCCTTCGGATTTCACCTTGGTGTTAAACATGAGAATTGTAGGATATATTTTTATCTAAATGGTGTTTAAAAATTATAACTTAATTCCAAGTCTAGATGCCCCAAAAATTTGTTGCTCCTATTAACTTAATACTTGGTTTTGGCCCTAAAAGTTGTTAAGTGTGATTCGAACACCCGTTACCATGAGATTCGAGTTTCTGTATAATGACTTATTTGAATTAGTTGATTAGTGTTTCAAGTGAATGTATGAAGATCTAGAACCCCTTCTATTATATTAAATCATATTTTGAGAATTGTAGCATGTGCTTCACATACGTGTACCTTATGCATTGTGCATTATACCTTGAACATTGCCATGCAAGTTGATGCCATACTATGAATTGTTGCACTCGATATCAATGATACACATTATTGACATTGTCACTTGCATTCTGGCATATTGGAGTCCATCTGTGTAAACCATTGTTAGGATGGGCTGTGTTGAGATTGTATTTCTTGGTTCTGTATCTAGGGCGTCCCTGGTTGCCACATTTTCGAAAATGTTTTGGGATGTATTCCCCTTGTACGCCCTGGGTGCGTCCCCGATGTTATAGATTTTGGATTTTACACCCTGGGTGCGTCCCCGGTATTTGAAATGGTTTATCGTGGATACTATTGGGCACCATGGGTTCGTCGCTAGCATTTGATAACTTGGACTTTGGATAATTCGGAGGCCCTAATTCGGCTGACCTAATCCCACTACGGTGGTAAGTCGGAGAGAGCCCAATTTTGGCAGACCTAAACCCCTCATTTTGGTACTTTGTATAATGCGAACGCTTCTTGAAATCTCTTAAACTTTGGGTTGACACCAGCGCATCACGAGTTCTTAAGGTGGGACTTGCTGGCCTGGATAAGGGTGGTTGAATAATTGGTTAGCCTGTCCCCACGCCGTTGCCGTTGAGTAAAACAGCTGTGGCAGGAAGCCCGACGACGTATTTACTATTCGCAACGAGGCATGATGATGGCTTTGGTGATCAATTTGTCCAATAAATTCTACTCGGGTGATTACCGGCGTGGAATTCGTGTTATTATTTCGGTACATTTTGGGTTGGGCATCTGCATTTATACACGGTATATCTTATACGCATGTTTATTGAATCATCTATTATCTTGTCATAAGTTTGTCTGTCTCCTTGACTATAAACTGTACTGGGTGTTATATGGTATGTGTTGCGGTGAATTTTGTGCCGTGAGATTAGTTAGAAGGTTAGAGTATTTTTCTTCTGGGCCTTGGCTCATGGCATTCGTGCCACGTGTGAGGAAAAGTTCTTGGAGGAAGTCGTCCTAGAGGGAGAAGAAGAGTTGGAAGAACATGGTGAGTTCTAAAAGCACATGGATCCCGCTGACACATTCTGAAGAATCAAAGATCCTGCTTTTGCTCTTATATGTAGTTTTTCCCATGCTTAGAGAATTTTTGAGTTTTCTAAGTGAAACTGTAATATTTAAGTACTTTGAACGGTTTAGAACTCCTTTATGATGTAATAACTAACGTATGTAAATATGAATGAATGGATAGAATATCCCTTTATTTATATTGATGTATGTCCCGACGTGCCCGGAGGACGGGGCGTCACAACAAGAGCCTATCAGAAGCCCACCACGTGAATCTCCCTGCCATAAGGTTCCAACAAAATTTCCACTCTGCCAAGAGGTACAACCATCCCCACATAATCCAGAATAAGCTGCACACAACAGTTAATGATTCTCAGTTGAACATTGCAGAAAAGAACTCTATGTCTCAACACTAACTCCCTCATTACCAAGGAAAAACATTCCTGGTCTACTGACCCTGTCTCACAGGGGACATAACCCTACGCACTTACATTCACACGGTAGAGTAAACAAACTCCATCTAAAACACCCACGGGGAGATTCGTCCTCCAATCACCCGATCCCGGTAGTACCCATCAACACTTGGCCCCCAAAGAACCATGTAAATCTCACCTTGAAGCCTCATCGACCATAGTTGCACAGTTACAGCCGACCCCGATCATGATACCCAGATCATCTGCTACACTAAGCTCTCAACTCTCAAACCTCGTATAACACATCCCATAAGACTACAAGCTCGTCACCAGTCATACACGAAGGCACAATGCCAGCATTCCCATCGCGCCAAAACCTCACTTCACAAGGTTGTGCTTCACTAACTTAACTCCCACTAGGCAAATAACAACCATGTCACGGCTTCGAGCCCACTGTCCAAGCAACTCACATAGAAAGCGCACGACATCAAACAAAGGAAACCCAATCCTGAGACCTTTTATCTAAAGTTACTAGTAACTCCCACTACCATGTAGATGCCTCATGCACTTCTTCTTCCTAGGTACGCATCTATCGTAGACATCTTAACCCATGGTTTTTCGTCTATTGCCCTAGGCCACCCAAACCACACGGCTGCTGAACTTTATTACTCCACACTTCGTTCCCATAGGCAAATAACATACCCATCTCTGAACCTAAGATTGAACATAAACACCCTCTAAACACATCACATTCAGGATACATCATCTCAGCACCAGGCCAACCACACTATCGAACCCTTCTACGATCCTTTCAAACCTCATACACCCAACATGGTTCCCAAACACGATCTCCTAATCACGAGGATAATGAACACTAGATCTTTTCTCTAGTCGTTCCCAAAATGCATCCTTTACCGTGGTATCACCCCCTAGTGCTCAAAACCTAAAATGGTTTAGCATACACACGTGAGCCGAAGCTCATAGGATAAAGACTAGCTCAAATGTTATGCATGATTTGTGAGGTGTGATGGGTGTAATCGAAGTAAAAATGCAAGTTTCACCAATTCATTATTCGTTCATACGCACACACCCACGTACACCAACTTATCTCATTTGTTCATTCATTTTCTATCACATCAATTCTTTATTCCATTACTCACATTCATAGAGCCTTTGATTTTCAAAACATTTCTTTCTTTCACATTATCCATATTATTATCCCATTAATCGATTTCTCACAAAAAAATGTATTACATTTAATGAACCGGTGTCAGACGCAGCTTATAGAAGCATCACCCCATTCGCCCCCAATAGGCTATGCAAAGCTATTGTAGAATGGGTCGCTCTATAACTCATCACGACACATCCACCATATTTTGGGGGCTAACCCATGGGTATGTGGTCCCTATCTTGTACAAGTTTTTAGTCTTTTACTACGGAGCTATGCAAGCCCAACTTAATTCACATCAATCCATATGGTTCATTATTTGTTCATAACTTTCATTTTCACAAATTCGGGAGTCCATTCCACAACTGGTTCCTCTCCCAATCGTTGTCACAAGTTATCATTTCAATTCTAAATTCAAATTCCAGTTTTCAATTTCAATTTCAAATCATATTTCGTTTGAGTATTCAAGTTTCCTTTCAAGTCAAATGCATCATAAACTTCAATACATAATTTCTCATCATTCACATTTCTCTTATCAACTTCATAAAGTACCAATAACGCAAAATTAATTCAATCGTGATCATATCATTTGACGAAAATGGAATACACCCATCATATGCATATATAAAAGTTTAAAATTCACATTTCTCTTCTAAAAGCTAGGAAATGTTAGATGATGATCGAGTTATATCACAACCCGCAAATACCTATTCTCGTACTTTCAAAACCATTATTTAGGTGGAAAACTCACTTTCACCATAAAATCTAACCAACCGGTCCAACACACGCATCCCAACCCAAATGTATTTATATAGGTGTAACAATAGCCCAAGGGATAAGAAATTTGATAAAAAGCCCAATGAGGATGAAAAATAATCTTTTTTAAGACATTTAGCCAAAAACGGGTGAAAATGGTTAAAAAAATTTGACATACCCTCACTATTTTGGTCATAACTTTTTCTACAAAAAGTATTTTATTGTGAGAGCGATGTCATTAGAAAGAAGACTTTCATGGCTTCAGTTTGAGTACAAAAATAACTCAATTCGAAGTTCGAATGGTGAAGATACACTAATTTAAAGAAACATTTTTCAACCAGCAAAAAAGATCACTGGCTAGACCGCTCGAGCAGTCACTTGAGCGGTCTGACCGGTAATAAGAAGTCGAGACCAACCCAGGACCGCCCTCTAGACCGCTCAAGCGGTCCTTCGAGTTGTCTTGCACTAAAAATTGATCTTTTTATTAGATTTTGAAGCCAACACCCATCCAAACCCATTTTCATGCTAAAACAAAGAATTTTAAGTATCTTAAGCCCTTTTTATACAATAAACTCTCAAAATCATTGATAACCATTTCTCAAAAACTCCATTTTTCTTAAAAACCTAACTTAACCCACACACAACCTAATCAATTCCTCAAGTTATGCATGAAATCATCTAGATTTACTCACATAATTAAAAATATCAACCCAAATCCATACAAAACATAAGAGATAGTCTACATCCTACCTTAAATTACACAAATCTTCAAGGTTCTTCCAAATCCTCCCTCCTAGGGTTTAGATGCTGAGAGATCTTGACTTGTTACTAGTCAATCTTCCACTTCCTTGCTCCAAAGCTTGACCTCTAACCTTTCTTACTCCCAATCGAACTTCAATCTTCCATTTCCATGGTGGAGGGTTAGGGTGTCATGAGGGATTTGGATTTCTCTCTCTAGGAGAGGAAGAAAAAGAGAAGAAAAGGAAAAGAGAGAATGAGAGGCGAAGGGTTATATATATATATACATATATATATATATATATATATATATATATAAACCCCCAAAATTCTCCAACATTCTAGAAAAATCTAAACACTTTCCAACAGACCGCTCGAGCAGACAGATCACTGCTCTAGCGGTGACCCCTAAAGCTGAATTCTACAAATTTTCTTAAAAATTAACTCAAACTTCCAATTTAGCTCACCTTTTAATATTTCAATCTTTCCATTAACATAACCATAGCAATATCCTTTGTTATCATGTATCTCAATTTCACTTTCACATATTATTAATTTAACCGTTAAAGAACAAAATAAACACGTACCAGGCCGTTACAGTCACCTTTGTATTATTGCTCATATACAGATAAATCTCCCAATCACTAAGTTGTCAGGTTTTCCATAACCCTTGCAATGAATTGCAGACATGATTAGTGGCTCCTATATCATACACCAGGTACCGGTAGATAACACCGCTAAATTTATTTTCACAACCAGTGAAAAGAAATTACCCTGTTTGTTAAGCTTGCTGAGATAAACTAGACATTGCTTTTTCCAGCGCCGTGTTTGGTTGCAGTTAAAACATCTGCCTTTTGGCTTTTTCACTATCATGCTCTAAACTCCGGATCACGTGAAATACCACAAACAACCAATCTGAGAATACACTATCAAAATAAAACATACATGCGTTGTATATAAACGCCAAACGGCATCATTACACGGCTCCAACGCCCAAAAAAAACATGTTACAACATACATGTAACAGAAAGAACAAAAATGAAGACTATAACTCTTTCGCATCCCCAGTAGCCTCCGGATCAACCTGCGTGATCGGTACCTGAAAATATTTTATCCCATGCTGTGAGCCAAAGCTCAGCAGATTCTAAACAGCACATGCAGTATAAACTAAACATGTTAGGAAAATGAAGTGCAGTTTTCGACTCTCTTTCAAGTCATTAAAACAGTTTGAAATAGTTTTAGATCACGACTTACCAGAGCCAAAAAATAATTTTTGTATGTAAGGGAAAGCGAGGATAAAAACCATTTTTTGACTCATTGGAGCCTTGAAAACGATTCCAGTATTACAACTCATGCAGGCCGTTAATACAGTTTTTAAGAAAATTGGTCTATCCGTCCCAACATGTAGTACATGCAATCCTTGAATCTTCTCGGACTTTCACCGAAGGACCACTACCTTAACTAATGCATCTTCTCGAACTTTAACCGAAGGACTACCGCAGCCCCAATCGCACACACACCGGCTTTCGCAGCCTACCTCATACACCAGTTTTGCAGCCTACCTCATACACCCACGCACACACACGTGCATCATCAACCAGGATTTACATCTACTGGATCACAGATTCATCTAATCTATTTCATACACATATGCAAACCTAAACTAGGATTTAAAGTATATAACCATGTATCAACACGACGTTCCACAAACCACGTCACATGCCTATAAAACTCTAGGTTTTAAAGCATAAACCACGTTACACATGACGATATCACCTTATGTAATCCACTTACCTATTCTGTACATAAATAAACAATTATAAATGCACATAACCATGTATAACAACATCACAACGCCACCCGCCGAGCAAACCGACATCCACTCACAGGGATAACCAAGCCTAACTAGAAGGCTAACACCAATCCCTCAAACCACGAGGTTACAAACACCACCTTTCTCCTCAAAAGGATCAAGAGCTCAAACACACTCTCTATCCAACCACGAACCCCCATGTCGCGCACATAACCGACACTCACATAACCGTGCCACAAAATCTAAAACCAACCATGCTCGCCACACTTGACGACCCCCGAAACCATAACACCACCAACCGAACCCCAAAAGGGACCCAAAGGTATTTGAATCAACTAATTCCCATAAATTAATCAATTGAATACCAAAGGACACCAATACAAAACCGAAACCTAACCACCGAACCATCAACACTTAGCCCAGGACTTCAGTCGACTGAACACCCTACTGGAATCTCACAAAAAGCCTAAACACATGGTTTAGTCGACCGAACCCCATGGTCCAGTCGATCGAACCCCATGGTTCAGTCGACCGAACCTCGACGGAACTTGATTTTGAGCTACGAGTTTCTACATCTAAACCCCAAATCGAAGCCTCCAAACACCGATCTAACACCCGCAAACATCCACACGCCTGGGCCTAACACCGAGACCTCAAAATAAACTCCCAATTCCCGATTTCATCCACGAAATGGACAAAAACCCAATTGTTAACCCAAAAACCAACTTTGATACTATTTCAGATCTATAGCAGTATAGCTGTTAAAAACAAACACGTTTACACGTAGCATCTTTATACAGCAGTAGGGTCTAGAATTCTACCTAGGTGAGTTAAAAACTCGACGTCTCGATCCATGTGCAAAATTGAGTTTTGCCAGAATTGAAATCTGGCTGGATGGTTGCATAGCCCACCGTACCAAAAGCAAGGATCCGCTATTGGATCACTGAAAACTGAGCCCTAAGCTCCCGAGAACTTAGAGAGAAGGCAGAGAGAAAATAGGAAGCTTGTTGGAGAAGTCTTGGAAAATATATTTTTGAAAATATCTAACTCCAGATATTTATAGGACTCCAAAATATCTTTTTTTAAATTTTTGAAATTCGCACCATAACAGCCCACGGCCCTGGGAACCTACCGCGCATGCATATCTAAGCCTGATCATGCATTAAAAGCAGTAAAACATGTTCACACGAAAACACATAACGCGCATTCGAAAACGTTGAAAAAAGAAAATGGGTCAGTGTCTCACAACTCTACCCCCCTTAGAGGAATTTTGCCCCGAAAATTCAACTCACGGTCAAAGAAACAACCCATCAAACACAATCAACACAGGTACACGAGATGGCTAGCCAAACCATTCATAGGATATAGTTAAACAAGGTCAGGCATCCTAAACAATGTCCAACTATCTCAAAGACACGGGATCTACAACTCACCCCAACCTCACATCATCACCAACCGTTGTCTCAACACAGCGTACCACCCACAGAATCCATCATCAACTCCCAAACGGATGCAACAAAGAAACTGGCCCAAAGCTTGCAGACTCAGAAAGTACCTCTGCTCGCTGAAGGAATATCTGCATCATCTGGCACAACTGGTGCCCTGGAAGCTATGAGGGAATACGCTTGGGGCAATCCCATCCTGTCATGTCCACCAATACTCGGAGCCGTCAGCTGTCGCACCGACTGAACCGATGCACTTTCACCTGCCATCTGGGTTGTCTGTACTGCGGAAGGCTGCTGTCGACCCTACACATACGAACCCATTGGTGTGTCCTCCCTACTCGGCGTACTGCCTCTCTAGGGACAATTCCTGTGAATATGTCCGGACTATTCACACTCATAAAAAATTGGCGATTCCCTCCCCTACGGCTGCACTGGAGCTAAACTCTGGGATGGTCTCGACTGTAAACAATCTTTCGCATGATGCCCTGGCTGTCTGCATCAAAAATAGGTCAACTCCCTCTGCTTCAGCCTCCCAGACGAAGCCACAGATGGTGATGGTGTAGAGAACTGCTATGATCTGGATGCACTGCAAAACGTGAATAATGAAAATCATGTAGCACTTTAGCACAGCACGATTCTGGCACAAATAATCTCTCTGTCAACCTCAAACTCTGATTTGGGCCTACAACCCATCTCGTAGTGTCCTTCCCACTAGCAATGCGGTCTCGTATCATCTGAGCCTCCTGATCAGTTCGCTGAGCCTCTAACACATGTTTAACCAATGCGGGCAGTATCTACTGAATATAAGGTCGCATCTCTCCTAGTCTCCTCGAGACACAGATCAAACTCCCCAACATCTCTAAGCATATCCCATTCTCGCATAACCACAAAAGCTAACGAACCATGGGATCTCCTACTGAGTGCGTCGGCTACGACATTTGCCTTTCCCAGGTGGTACTGCAAATCAAAGTCGTAGTCTTCCAACAACTCCATCCATCGTCGTTGGTGAAGATTCAAGTATTTCTGTGAAAAAAAGTATTTTAAGCTCTTGTGATCAGAGAAAACCTCGAAATGCTCACCATATAATAATGCCGCCATGTCTTCAAAGCGCTGACCATGGCTGCCAACTCTAGATCGTGTGTAGGGTAGTTCTTCTCGTGTGTCTTCAATTGTCGCGAGCCATAGGCCACAACCTTACCTCCTTGCATCAATACACAGCCCAAACCATCGTGCGACGCATCGCAATACAATGTATACCCCAGACCTCGCTGTAGAATAATCAACACTGGCGCACCAGTTAGTCTCCGCTTCAGCTCCTGAAAAGCTGACTCACAGGACTCACTCCACACAAAACTGACTCCCTTCCACGAAAGACGTGTCATAGGTGCTGCCAACCTAGAAAAGTCCTTCACGAACCGCCGATAGTAACCTGCGAAACCCAAAAAATTGCGGATCTCAAAGTCGTTCTTCAGTCACTGCCAGTCCATCATGACATCAGTCTTCAACGAGTCCACTGACACCCCATCCTTGGACACCACGTGTCCAAGGAATCTCACCTCTGACAAGCGATGTTCTCTCAGAAGCTGTAGGACAACATGCAGATGCTCCTCGTGCATCTCTCTCGTGGGTGAATAGATCAGAATGTCATCCATGAATACGACCACAAAACTATCCAGATAAGGGTGGAAGACACAGTTCATCAAACCCATAAATGTCGCAAGGGCGTTTGTCAAACCAAACGGCATGACCAGAAACTCATAGTGACCATAACAAGTTTGAAAGGCGGTCTTCGCTATGTCCTCATCCCTAATCCTTAGCTGGTGATACCTTAACCTCAAATCAATCTTCGAGAAGCAGCGTGAACCCTTTAACTGATCAAACAAGTCGACAATTCTCGGCATAAGATACATGTTCTTCACCGTTACCTGATTCAACTTTTTGTAATCTATACACAGTCTCAAAGACCCATCCTTTTTCTTCGCAAAAAGGGCAGGAGCTCCCCACGATGACATACTAGGCCGTACAAACCCCTTGTTAAGCAACTCCTGTAGCTGCACCTTGAGTTCTCATAACTGAGCCGGTGCAAAGAGGTACGACGGCATTGAGATGGGAGCAGCCCCTAGAACAAGATCAATAGAGAACTCCACCTCATGGCTCGGTGGTAACTCGAACAGATTGTCTACAAAGGCATCTGAGTAATCATAGACCACAGGGGGTAACTTTTTTGGACCCCAACTGTCTCTTCCAACCTAAGAGCAGAAAAGAGGGAACCTAAGTTCCCTCGAACCCAAGAAACACCGGGCATAGACACCAACCCTTATCCCGGTCACCCACAAAATAGAAGCAGTCACCCTCCGGCGTACAGATCGACACTCTCCGTCGCTCACAATCTATAAAAGCACTGTAGGTAGCCAGCCAGTCCATCCCTAGGATGACGTTAAACGTTGTCATGTCTAGAATGATAAAATCAAACTCTAAACAACGATCGACGACTCCTAAATCATAAGATCTTCAAATTCTACTCAACACCGCATTCCCACTTACTGGGGTCTCTATGCTCAATGCACTACCCAACGGGTCTGCCACCAACTCCAATGCAGATGAAAAGGCAGAAGATATAAAAGAATGCGATGCTCCCATGTCGATGAGGATACTGGCCCATAATCTATAGATTAGAAGAGTACCTCGAATCATGGTTGGAGTAGCTATAACATCAGGCACAATCGGTGCCTTAGAAGCACTGGGATCCGCAAGAACATTAACTCTGGCCTGTGGTGCTCTGGTCTATCCACCATAACCCTGGGGTAACGATTGCCTCACAAACTATACTGAGGCACCTCCTTCTGCAAACCTAGACGTCTGAGCCCTAGGTTTCTACGGAGTCTGTCATCTTTGGGTAAATAGAGCAACTGATGCTCTCGTCGCACCCTGTATACTCCTTTCTCGGGGATAAAATCTACGAATGTGCCCGAGCTGACCACACCCAAAACATACTGGTGGGTCTCTCGCCTGTGACTGGATAGATGCTGAACTCTGTACCTAGCCCTTCTACGGCCACTCAGATGAAAGATGCCCCGACTGTCCGCATCGATAACAGATAAGCTCTCTCTGCTCTGGCCTTCCTGTTGAAGCCACTAAAAGTGCAGGCGTGGACAACTACGGCTGATATGATCCGACAAAATGAGAACTAGGTCCAGATGACCTCTAGCACTTTTTTCCGTGCCTCTGGAACTGTACATCTCCGTTGCCCTGCTGACTCCTACTCTCTCTAACCCTGCGACTCTCTGCCAGCGAGTTCTCTACTCAAATAGTGGCTTCCACCAGCGCAATGTACACATCCAAACCTAGAGCTGCAATTATATCCTTGATAGCCGATCGAAGGCCCCTCTCAAACCTCCTAGTGCGCAATTCCTCTATAGATACCATCTTAGCTGCAAACCACGACAGATTCGCGAACTTAGCCTTATACTAGACTACCGTAAGGTTCCCCTGAACAAGGGAAAGGAACTCCTATCGGTATGTATCCCTCGAAGATCTCAAGAAATACTTCTCCAAGAAAACTCTCGTGAAAGAGACCCACGTGTCATCCACCGTGGTCTTACCGAACTTCCACCATTCCCTCGGATCCTCTCGTAGTTGGAATGTCACCAACTTCACGCGTAAAGAATCCTCCTCAATATCTAGAGTATCAAAGGTCATTGTAGTCACTTCCAACCACTCAGTAGCAACTTTGGGGTCTAGCTCCCCAGAAAAGGTTGGAGGAACCAGCCACCAAAATTCCATCATAGCCACAGAGGCTCTTGGCTCAAGAGCCCTCACTCTGGCCCTGGTCGCCTCAGCCATAGCTCTCATGGTAGTATGCATCTCCTGTATGACGTCAGCACCACCCACCTGTTCCTGTGGGGCATGAACGTCCCCTTCTTCCAAAACCTGAGCATAAGCACGACCTTGGCTACAGCCTCGGCCACGACCCCGTCCTCGTCCCCGTCCTCCCTGCGTGGACATAAGTCTATATAAAGCAATTTAACAGGATAAGCTTTTCCCATAACATGTTATTACTAACATAAACACATAACGCATGTAAGCATGCTAACATGTAGCCACTTAAGGTTATGTAAACACGTCTCACATACCGAGGAGAACTAACAAGATAGACGCGTCAATTTTGATAACTTATTCAGATTCCTTGCTAGAAAACACGTCGGCCAAACGTGTTTCTAACTTGGCTTCTGAATATGTTAATCTAAACGCCCTAAGGCAAGATTAATCAATCCTGATATTCAACCTCTATAGCCACATATACACAAACTATCATGCTCAACAAGCTATCAGCATGTTATAAAAACATTTAAACGCATGTTAGCAAGCATACGCAATCAACCTCACCAGGTGATAAACCCTCCACCCATGGCTCTTAGGTATTTGAACTCAGAGCTCTGATACCAAGTTGTCACGCCCCAAAACCCAAGGTCACGTGAAAATCCACCAAACACCAATTTTTAAAGAAAGTAGGTTTTCATACATTCAAATCCACCTGTTGAAATCAGAATAATACCCAACATGCATCTCTCATAAGCAGTAAATATTCAGTTCCAACATGCATAAATATATCGCCTAAAGGCGTAAAAAACATGCCTTCAGAAACAGGCATACAAAATAGAAAACTAGTAAAGTCTTTCGCCACCACAGGCACCACTAGAACAACTCCTCGTGATCATCAAC
>JAOTRH010064434.1:0-18370 GCA_034768845.1 Heliamphora exappendiculata | reverse complement strand
CCAATTTTAAATCGGTTTAAAATTAATTTTTTAGTTTTTGGCTTATAGTTTAAAAAGTTAAAAAATCTCATTTTTTAACTCCTAGCTTTTAATTTATTTTTTTTAGTCTTTTTAATTTTTTTCATAATAATTTTTAATTTTATCTTTCTACATATAAAATTAAACAAATTCTAACAAAGCAATCATACTCCAGCTGATTTAGGTTGAAGAACAACAATAGAATTTCAAAGCGAACTTGTTTAGCTTTTTTTGTGACTTAAAAGTCACAATTTTTTTCTAGCCAAACAAACTTTTTAGCATTTTAATTAAAAGTTAAAAAATCAATTTAAAGACAGGTTGTCAAACAAAGTCTTATTATTAGTAATAAAAGAATTACTGAAATGATTCATGTTCACAATTAATAAAAATAAAATCTTATCAATAACATTGATTTAACATCAACTTATAAGAGCATCTCCAACTATGTACTTTAAAATTTATTTAAGGGACTCTCTAAAATAGTTAAAAATTATTTTAAGGAGTTATTTTTTTATTCATAACTCCAATCATACTCTATATTTTAGGGAATCATAAATTTTTTTATATATATATTTATTCAAAATTTAATTATATATATATAAATTGGGACTTATATATATATATAACTCAAGAGAAAAACAGAAGTTGAAGAGAAAGAAAAACAAACTGAAGAACGAACTGCTCCGTTTTGCTCAAGAGAAAAAAATTTATTTGGGGGCTAAAGAACGAACAAATTAAAACAGAAACTGAAGAACGAAGAAATTTCAATAAATAGAGGCTAAAGAACGAATAGATGGCGAGAAAAAGCGAGGCAAATGACTTGCCTCAAATGGCGAGCAAAAAATTAAAAAATTAAATTGGCGAGGTAAATGGCGAGTTCGTTGGAGTGCTCATTTCTAAATTTTTTCGATAAACTGGCGAAAGAGATGAAGATAACGAGAGCGTTAGAAATGCTTTAAAAAATAATTTTAAACTAGGAAATAGAAAATATGAGTACTATAAAAAGAATAGACAAAGAATAGAAAGTTTGTTCGATAAACCATTCAAAACAGTGGCTAATTAAGGCGCTGATTGGTAATTAATTTTAAAATAAATTTTTTTTAAATTTATTTGTGTTTTTAGTTAAAAAATTAAATTAGATTTAAATTAACTTATTTAGTAACTTAGTTTTAAAGTTAGTTTTTTTTAAGTTAGTTATTTAAGTAAAAAGTTAATATTTTTTATTTTTTATTTAAAATAAATAATTTTACTATTATATATATTTGATATTAATAATTATATCTAGTTGGTAGTGATAATAAATAAGTTATGAATGAGAGAATTATTTTATTTTAAAAGTGATGAAAGTTTGAATAGAATATTATGAAAGTTTGTGTTCTGATTTAACTTTTGAACTTCTATTCTTTTTTACGTTTTTAGTTAAAAAATCAAAAAGTCAAAATTGGCAATCAAAAATCTAAAACTCAAGTAAAAATTTAAATAGTTTGTTAAGGATGCTCTTATTGGTTTTTACTTTTAATTTTTTACTTTAAATTAATAAATACAAATTCTACTTATTAAAATTATAAATTTGTAGATGTAATAAATATTTATAATTATTATTTGAAGTCATAATCACATTTTATAAGTTATAATCTCAAAGTTGATAAATCCAATTACGCCAAACACTATCCTTGTCATTTTGGGGCCCCAAATTGGTATAAAATTGATTGCTATGAAAGAATTTGGGCCCGTTTGGGCAAATTTACTTACTAACTTATTCGCTTATTTTAATTTATTTAATTTATTAGTTTATTTTTACTTATTTTCATTTTTTGAATTTTTTTTTATATTTTAATTAAAAAAATTTATTTTTTCGACTCATCTCAATGTGAGAAGTTTAAAAAATATAATAGTTTAACTAAATGATGAAAAAAATTTACTAAATACAAAAAAATAATTTAATAAAATAAACAAATAAACTAATTTATCCGTACTGGGCCAAAATATAATCGTCAACGTGTCAAAAACTCTTAATTAATTGCTCATACAAGGTTTGAAAAAACTTACACCTAAAATAATTTAAATATATTATATTCACAATTAATTCTAAATCAAATATTTTCTTAAATTATTAATATGTTTATCACAATTTGTGGAAAATGATTTTAAACTTTTTACTTTTATAGTGCCCAATTAATTTAAAGATTTTAAAATTTTAAAACTAATAATTAAGATCTTTTAATTCTAAAACCTTAATTAAAATCTAATAATTAAAATATCTTAGTATTAATTTTTTATTATGATTGTCCTAGTTAAATGTGATTTTATGTATATAAGATTTTAGAATTTTTAATAATTTAAATTTGGAAAAAGGAAGGGGGGAAAATAGCTACGAGTAGAATATGTTTGTAGTCATTCGTAACAACATATCTAAAAGTTAGAAACATGAACATCCTTTGTTAAATTAGTTTCTAAGTTAGGTTTTTAAAATTGATTATTTGGATAAAAAGTTTTTTTTTTGTTTGTTATAACAAATTAAATAATATTATTTTTTTATATAATTGATATTAGTAATAAATAAAATATTAATTAAAAGTATTAGATCTCGCTTGGCAACTGGGTTTTTGCTGGCTTAAAATCAAGCTTTTTGTCTATTTATTTAAAACCCAAAAAGTCAAATTAAAAACCTAGTTTTCATACTCAACTGACTTTTAACCTTTTTGTTTGTTACATAAATTTTTTAATATTTTTTTAAATATCATAACTTTTATTATACACATTTATTTGTTATAAAAATATATATTTTTAAAATTTACTCGTCAAAAATAATCTAACAAGATCCATATTAAATATAAAATTATTTAAAAATAAATTTTAAAAAATTATAATAACTTTAATTAAAATTTTTTACCTCTTAGCTTAAAATAATCTCATTTCTCTCACAAATAAAATTTTAATTTTACGAGCTTAAAGTGATTTTAATAAAAAAAAACTTGCTCAAAGGCAAGTTGCGAACAAGGCGTTATTGTCTTTTGAATGGGAGGAGCAGTATATTGGGATTGGCCTTCTTTATTTAAGTTTTTAATTTTTTTTTGGCAAGCAAAAAGGTTGATTTATTTTAAAGTCCGAAAAAAAAAACTTATTTTTAATCGGGCCATAAAAAATGTTATCACTTTTGTACTAGATAAAACGGTAACAATGTTTGATATTAACCAAAACTAGTCCTCTAGATCCTTCGAACGGGCTAAAGTTAACCTGCACAGGATAACAACCGTTACACCGTTGGAAAAATGAGTTTCGAATGAAATTAAAATATGATTTTTAGTTAATTTTAAAATTAATTATCTTTGTGTTAGATTAGTTTTTTTTGATAATTTCAAATTTTAATTTTTTTTATCTCCATGAGTAGAGTAATCATGAATTTTGTTGTATTCATAATCATTAATTGGTGAATGAAAAATTGACTCCAAAAATATGCCATTGAAGTTGGTAAAATTATAGTAACAAAATCTCATTCCACATTAGTTGGGAGAGAAAATAGTGAGTATCCAAGTAAGTATAAAAAGAGTTTTCAATCCCACATTGGTTGGGAGAAACTTTGGTGAGTGATTTATATAAGTCATGCTGAGCAAAAGGGGTGTGCCCTATAGAGGTACTCAATTTTGTAGACGGGGAGGATCTACCCAACGGCGGGTTTGACTCAAACCCCACCCGTCGAATGGCTAGCAGAGCCGGGCTCGAGCCCGTGGGCAGACCTTATCTTTTTGCAAAAATTTTATTTAATTAAAATTTTAAATTTTAAATTTAAATTTTAAATATTTTTATTACCGTTATTATCGAACCGTTGGCGGTTCGGGACCGTTGGGTCAGTTATTGGTTCGCGGCTGTTCGAGCCAGGCCAAATTGGGTCACCAGCAGTGCTTATTTAAAGGCCGCTGTAGATCCGTTGGCGTGCAAATTACCGTGTTACAACTGCACATGGCAATCGTTTCATTCTATATGCAGCCACCCGATACAACGCAAGTACCGAGGCAAAGCGCAATTTGTCTTAAGTAGACAGTGTTGAACGCTTGACTCAATTGCAAATTTTTGATTGCTCTGTAAGCTTTACTTTAGTTTTAATCTTTTCTATTTGTTAATACAGCATTGTTTTTCCGGTTCACAGTTCATCTCTACTTTCATAAAACATATTCTATTTTTTGTTTTTGTTTTTCGAAAACATTTCTGTTTCTGGTTTTAATTTTTTTTTCAAAAATATTTTTGCTTCAATTTTTTTTAAAACATTTCTATTATTGTACTACTACATTTCTGTTTCTACACAGCATTAATTAAAAAATTTATTACTGCTTTTCCATGATGTTCGACTTTTGTTAAAATCGACATATTGTTGTATTTCCAAAATGTTAAATTAATACTACTTTCAACAATCTTTAAAATTTAAATCAATTAAATTTTAAATTCAAAATTTTAATTAAATAAAAATTTTGCAAAAATATAAGTGTCGACCCACAACCCACACGGCCCACGGACCCGAACTCAACCCAAGCCCGGCGCGGCGGCTGCGGCGGCGTGCGCGGGATTCGTGTCGAACCCACCATTGAATAGCTCATCGCCTGTCTATAAAACTGAGTACCCCTAAAGGGCACACCTTTTAAACTCAACTTGATTTATATAAGTCACTCACCCAAGTTTCTCCCAACTAATGTGGGATTAAAAACTCTTTTTATACTTACTAGGACACTCACCATTTTTTTTCCCAACCAATATGGGATTGGATTTTGTTACCATTATTTTTTTAATTTCAATAGCACACTTTTGAAGTCAATTTCTCATTCACCCATTAATAATTTTGAATATTACAAAATTCATGATGACTCTACTCACATAGATAAATAAATTAGAATTTAGAATCATCAAAAAAAACTAATTCAATACAAAGATAATTAATTTTAAAATTAACTAAAAATTATATTTTATTTTTATTCAAAACTCATTTTTTTAACATATACTGGTCGGCGGCAGCAAGTGCTAGAATGTCGCCTCAATGGTTAAGTTAGTTGTGTCTTGTATGCTTTGGTGAATGGAATAATAATTCATCTAGGTTCAGTTTAACAAAGTTTTTAGGGAATGAATGTTATGTACCTTTTATGTGGATTGGAGGCCCCATAAAAGTTTTGCCTTTGGTGGCTAAGGTCTTGATAGGCATTTTTAATTTTTTAATTTTTTAGTTAAAAATTTTTACAAGCTAAAATTGCACGTTTAACAAAAAAATTAAAAATTAAATTAAAACACAAATTTTTACCACTTTTAAAATATAATAATATTATTTATTCATAACTTAATTATTACAATTACTAACTATATATAATCGTTAATATCAAATATATATAAAGTAAAATTGTCCACTTTGAATAAAAAGTAAAAAAATTACATTTTTACCCAAATAACTAACTTAAAAACTAAGTTATCAAACAACCTACTTTAAATTTAATTTAATTTTTTTGCTAAAAATACAAAAAAATTAATTTTCAAGTTAGTTATCAATCGGGCCCTAATAATGGGTTGGCCCTAATAAGGATTGATCGAATCGCCATTAATGGTTCTAACTTGTTCATGCCATCTTTTAGCATACTTTTTGCTCACCATTAGTGCTCTTTGTTCAATCGCGCAATCCTCATTAATTCTCCTTAATTGGTCATACCACTTTCATTAATGTTTTTTAGGTCAGCTCTAGCACTACGATGGTATTTGATAAAATTACTGCAAGTAGCTTGTAAATTGTAACTTGTAAAAAAAAATTGTAAGTATTTGGTAAAAATTGTAACTTGTAAATGAAAAAAAAAAGTTATAAATTATAATAGAAATTGTGAATGTTTAAAAAAACTTATAATTAAAATTAATAACTAAGCCCACGTGGGGTAGTTGCCTACTCCATTCCGCCCAGTATCCCGACTAAAGATTCAGTCCAAGTTGAATTTGTGCCTCATCAATTTTTATCTTATTTTTCAAGAAAAAAAAAGATTATAATGTTAAAAATCTTATAATCATAAATTAAATAAATTAGGATAGTTGTAAATGAAACAATGAACTAATTAAGCATTATAATATTAACATTACACATTAATGTTACAACCATTGAATTAATGTTATCTCTTCATTTTCTAGGCATTAGTTATTTCACCAAAATAAAATATGGTGTAGACTCTTTTCTCTCACCTTAATTACTCACTCTTTGAAGTCATGGAATATTAATTCCATGTAAAAATGTGAGAAACTTAAATTGAGAGACACTTTTAGTTAAGACTCAAGTGTTTAAAAAGTCTTCATTGATCATTATGACCATTAAGATCCATATTCAAGCCTTTAACGTGGTTATTAAAGTTATGAATTAATGTGGTCATTAAAGCCACATGCAATTAACACAGCGAAATCCAACATCCTACTCAAACGGGGAGTTGGTTGGGATTATTCTTTATACCTAACAACTTTTTGTAGACACTTAATTTTTTTTCCTTGTTTTTTTTTTTATGTATTGTGAAATTATCATTAAAAACCAAATTCCTAAAACCTCCCCCACCATCTTCCACGCCTCTAGCCGTCACGAGTCACTATCGTCTATCTATTAATTTTCTACCTTCTCTGATCCCCCCAATATTGTTACCTCTTCTCTACCCTTCCCTGCACCTTCTCGCTCCTACCTTGCCCTTCTCTAACCTCTTGCCTCTCTCCCGTATAGCATTGTTGTCTTCTTATCCAAAAGGCGCCCCATGTGCTCAATTCCTCTTTCCCCATCCTATAAAAAAGCGAATTGTTTAGACCCAAGTGTCTAGGACCAAGACTTTTAACCTAATGTGCCTCGTGCATTCCCTAAACAATGCACTCTAAATGCCTAAGACAGTTTTTCCCACACGAACAACCACACCAGAAACTTGAATAACGAAAGCTCCACTATACAAATTATATATGTATACAAGAATACAACTCTCACTCTCAATTGTTAAGAAGCTTATCGGCTTGTACTTGATACCCGACATTCTCACCTCAGATAAACTACCGTAGAACACTCCTCTAAGTCCCCACCCCTACTCTCACCCTAGAAAATTCTTTCTGGAACTCTCTAATGCTCTCTCCTCCTTGAAATACTCAAAATGCTTCATTCTCAAATGTGGTCTCACCCTCTTATATAGTCTTTCATCTCTTCAATGGGCGGTTAGGATCAATTCCATCCGAGGGATATAATTCTCCCTCCATAACAATTTGTAGAGTTCTTCAGTCTTCTTAACTCTTCTAGAAAACTCCACACTTCTCCATGGCATGATGAAGTCTTCCACACCCTTATAGGATTTTCAAAAAGTTTTTAGGATATTCTGGAACATTTCAAAATCCTATGGACTCTTCCACAATCTTGACTCTTTCAGCACACTAAAATCTTATATGAACCTCTAATATCTTGAATTGCCCTCTTCAAACTTTTAGCACCTCAATAATTTTTGGACTGTGACGTAAGGGATTTTTGGGGAGAGAGACAAAAAAGGAGGAGGAGGAGGCATAGTGTGTGTGAGGGAGAGAGAGAGAAGTAGTGAGACGCCAAGGAGGATGGGTGGGTGGAAGTGATGCTCATGCCTCAAAATGGTTTGGTTTCCTAAAAAGAATAAAACCAAAGAAATATTGATCAGTTCGTGTTTTTGAACTCAAGACCAAATCAAACAATTAGTACAATTAAACTAATAAAAATCGAATTAGTTTCATTTGAAACCACAATTTCACCTATTTTGAAATTTATTCTGCACACATGGAAGAAAACTACAAAGTTGCTCAACATTTACAAAATTCAAGTCATTCAGGCAACGAAACTAGCAAAAACAATTAGCACAAATTCAACCAACATAACATAAATTCTAGTGCAAAATTCAATCAACAATACATTAATAGAGATTGCAACTTTGTAACTCTCAACATATTTTTTATTTTTAATATATATATATATTAATTAAGTCTATACAATTCGATTCTCGAATTAATTAATTTAATTTTTTATAGTTTAGTGGGTTCAAACGAAGACGATGGGACCCTTTGAGGTTTTGAGTTGTGCGTAAGCCCCTGGCCTTGGGGACCGGAAAAGGCGGAGTTTGGCATTTGATATTTGTCTCTAGGGAGCCCTACAAATTGATTCCAAGATCACAGATAAGTTCTATTGCTATTCTGGTGAATATATAAATGATTAATGGGAATGGGGGAAAAAAATGATGTTTGGTGTGGCTGTGACCAATTTTGGTTCATATGGCTCAGAAATCCATTTTATGGGTTTGAGCAAAACCATACAATTAGCGTCTCTAGTTTAAATATTAAAATGCCAATAAAGTAATAATCGATTATCTTCTGTCATTAGCCTCATTTAAGTATTCGAATAGAGTAATTATGCGATAGTTTTGAAATGTTATGTATCATTATTTATATTGTGTTCATATTTAATGACGTGATAATTAATATTTTGAGTAAAATAATGTGAGTTTACCTTTATGGGATAAATAAAAAACAATTGTGACTTATTTAATGTGTATTGCGTATTTTTGTTTGTCAAAAATATTACATATCACCGTCTATATAATATTTTAAAAGCATTTAATAATTTACCATGTGAATATGGGGTGGTATAACAACAATATGTTGTCTGATAAGGTATTGAATAATTTTAGAGTACTATGTTAGAAATATTGCATTATATTTGGTAAAAAAAATATTCAATACACATTACATAAATTATTTTTATCTTTTACATATTCAACATAAAAAGTAATTATTTTGTAGTCTCAAAATACTATATGATATTATTTACATGATACTTTTATTTAATTTTGTAGTAAAAAATATTCTGTATTAAACAGTATAGCCCACATTTGTTAAATAAATAAATAATAATAAAATATAAAAATCACCAAATAAGGCTCCTGTGTTAACCACAACAAAAACTTCTGATCTTGATCTTTTGAAAATATGTGGAAGTAAAGAAAAATAAAGAGAAAAAGACCGAGGAGAGTTTGCAGAAAATAATAATAGGAAAAAATACGTCATGATTACAAAAATTAAAAGATCAAGCCAAAACAAAAAAACAAATAAACTTTAATTCCTTTTAACATTTTTAGGTCTCAGTTTGGCAATTTAATTTTAAGTTAATTTTTTGTGTGTTTAAAATCACTTTAATCTAAATAAATAAAAAATTCGTTTAGTAAACTACATTGATGACTTTAAACCAAAAAACAATAAGCTAAAAAATTTGGCTTAAAGTGTGTTTAAACCAAAAGGTAAAAAAGTTTGGTTTAAAATTATTATAATTTTTTAAAATTTATTTTTAGATAATTTTATATTTAATATTGATCTTATTTGATAGATTTTGATAAGTAAATTTTAAAAATATATTTTTTATAAAAAATATATATGTATAATAAAAGATATGATATATATATATATATATATATATATATATAAGAATTTTATGTAAAAAACTAAAAAAGCTAAAAAAAATTGGATTGTCAAACCAAAGTTTTTAGTTTTTTAGGTTCTAAGAAAAAAGACAAAATGTCTGGCTTAAAGTCGATTGCCAAACAAATCTTTAATTTGATTGGCATATAAAAAAAATTAATAAAAATATAGATAGGAGTTAGTTTAGAGGATATTAGAACTGCATTCTAATAAAATTTAAGAGACAATTTAATTCGATTCAACTTTGATAGGCTAATTGTACTTAATAAATTTTTTAGAGGGTAAAATGTCAAAAGTTCAATATACAATTATTTATATATCTTATATAATTATTGTAATGCACTTGACATATAATTAAAACAAATATGTGTGTATTTAGAATATTTCTAACAAAAAGTTATTTGATTGGTAGAAAATTACACTTCAGCAATAAATTATTAGATACTCTAGAATTATCGGTGACATAATTTACGTAGTATTTTTAGTAAATAAAAATATGCAATGTAAATTAAGTTTGTTATTCCTATCTCCTATTTAATATTTTTTATAACATAATTATATAAAAATATTATGTAAATAATGTTACATAATATTCTAAAACTAGCATGATGTATTGTGCTCAATTAAGCACGCCATATAGTGGCGAAATCAAGAATTTAATTCAAGGAGCACTACTTTTTTCACTTTCAACTTTAGTTTCATTTGACTAATGTTTAAAAATAATTTTTTAATTATTTTACTTTAAATTTTAAAAAAAAATCAACAATCATCTCTATATTGTCTTCTTAAAATATTTTAATCAACTACATCTCTATATTGTCTTCTTAAAATATTTTAATCAACTAAGTTTTTTATTTATTTGACTTAAAATTAAATTTAAAAAAATAAAAAACAACTTGGATTAAAATCAAAATTTTAGAACTAATTGTCATTTTTAGTTTTAAAATAAATTATTTCTAATTTTAATTAATACTAAGTTTTGAAAATTAATTATCGTATATTTTTAAAATAAGACATTTATAAATATGATTTCTTCATGATTGTTTAAAATAAGTATAAAAAAATCAAAGTTGTAAGACTCCACAAAATGAAGAATATTCAACAGTCGAGATAGAGCAAATCAATGCAATTTTAGTTTTCTAACATTTTAGTTAAATCAAAAAAATTAATTTTAGCAAAAAATAAGAATAAGTCACTTATATCAAAATTAAATTACTCTAAAATATGATTAAATTGTCTTTAAAAATTGACCAATTGCAAAAGTTTTTATTTCAAAATTAAATATAGTAAATTTCTTAGTAATTAAGAGGAACTCTAATATAATTTCTTAGAAGTATAGCTTAAAGTTTTTTTCTTATTTCTATAAATATAAATAAAAATATAAAAAGTTGAAGAGGGTCTAGTGTTCTCTTTGGGTCTTCGGTGGCTTTGCCACTTACACGATGTATTTTTAATTTTAAAAATTGATCCTATATATATATATCAAAACGTAGTAATTACGGTTGAAAATAGTAAATTTAATTGGCAATTTTTTAGAATTGATTTTTGGCTATTATTGTAGAATTGATTGGCTATTGAATTGACCATTCAATTGGCAATTGAATTCTAGAATCAATATCATTCATTGGTAATTGATTTTATATTTATTTATTTTGTAATCCTGCATGAGAGAATTTTATATATTCTGGTATTCTGTAGAACGTGGTACAGAGGTAAGTGAGGAGAAACATAATACAGGGAGAGGAGAAAGAGAGAGAGATCAGATTACAATTACAAGTTCTGAGATAAAGAAAGACAGACGAGGTGCATTCGAGTAACCGATATTTGGTGGTGTTCCAACGTTCGAATCAATCGTTTTATCCTGAAATAGTGACGCCGGTAGAGATACTTACAACACATTTGGTAGGCGGTAAATCATTTTTAAAGAAACTGCGTTTGCAGGACTCGATTTGCATATTCTGTTCATGTTATTTTTTGTAATTTTATTTTCTGTAAATTCAATTTATTGTAATCGTTAAAAGTTAATAAACATGTATTTTCTAGACCACCCAGCATATCTTGTGGCGTTATATTTCTCCAAATAATTACTAGGTATAACATGTGTCTAAAAGCACTACTACTATTTTTTTTTAAATCATTCAATAGCTTGCAATTACCACTGAAATTATAAAGGACAAAAAAAGTAAAAAAAAAATAGTAGTGATAGATCAATAAATTGTTCAAATACTCAAATTAAATAATAACAAATTAATTAAAAAATATACAATTATCACATCCTAATTTATTGTTATATTTGAATTAAATAATAACCGATTAAAAAGTCAAAAATTTCAATGAATTTCATCTCATCGTTGGATTGTTTAAAATGAATAGGAGTCCTTAGATCAATATATATATATATATGTATGTCATATTAGCTATTGTAATTTATTATATAGATTGTGCATTAATATAATTTTATATTAAAAAATAAATAAATATGTTTTAATTAAACACATCATATAAAAGGCATATAGGTGGTATTTGGTATTATTAAAATAAATAGTTTATAAATTGCGATTTGTAGTAGAAATTATAAGTATTTGATAAAGATTATAGTTTCTAGTTGAAATAGAATAAAATGTATTTATAACTTGTAATAAAAATTTTGAATATTTAAAAAAATTATAATTTAAAACTAAAATCAATAATAAAAAATTAAAAACTATTAATATTAACTTTCCAAACACCCCCCTTATGATATCTCTTCGCCAACACAGAGCCGGCTTGAAAAAAAAAATCTCTATCAAGTAAGGCAATGTCTAATGTCAAAACTAATGCCAAAGTTATTTTTTTTAAATGTTTTTTATGTTTTTTATTAAAAAATTAAATTAAGTTTAAAATAGATTGTTTGATAATTTAGCTTTTAATCTAGCTTTTTTAAAGTTAGTTGATTGGATAAAAATTTAATTTTTTTATTTTTTATTCAAAATTACTAATTTTATCCTTTTTATATATTTAATATTAATAATTATATGTAATTGGTGGTAGTTGTAAATAAATTATAAATAAAGAATATTATTATATTTTAAAAGTGATAGAAGTTTGATTTGAATATTCTGAGTTTGGATTTTAATTTGACTTATTGACTTTTAAACTTTTTGCTTTTTTGTCAAATGGACAAAATTAAATTTTTTTATATTTTTAACTAAAAATCTAAAAAAACAAAATTACCAAACAGGGCCTAAAAGCCATGTTAAGCCAATTTTTGCACAGTTAACTATAACAATGGTGGTGTGAGCTACCCTCTAATGGGGTTGTTATTTATTTTTTAAGTGGTGTCAGTAGCTAAAATTTACTAACTGTGTTGCTACAGTTTGATGTTAAATTTTAATATTAAAGTGTTTATTTTATGACAAAAAATTATAAAAAGTGAAACCCAACTAGCAACACAGGTAATTGGAACCAATAGCCCGTGGTTCCCCGGTACTGTGTTTGCTAACTGTAGCAACACAGTTACCAAATGTTAGCTACTGACACCGTTTAAAAAATAAATAACAATACCATTGGAGTTAGCTAACAACACTATTGTAAGCTAACTGTACAAAAACTGGCTTAACATCACTTTTAGTTTTGCCATTGGAATGGTCTTAGCAAACACAGTAGCGGGTAACCATGGGCTGTGCCAATAGATTTATTTTTTTACTAAGTCTGTGTTTGGTCTGGCTTAAAAACTAAGTTTTTTAACTTAAAAGTTAAAAAAAAAAAAATCAATTGATTTGGTTAATTAGGTTGGTTTTTTTTTTTATACTTTTTTTCACTTTTTTTTACATAATTTGGCAACTACATTTTTATAAAAAATTCAAAAAATTTAAAAATTACTAAAAAAATATTTAGTCCAAACACTGGCTAAATATATTTGTTACATGCGTTGTATTATGTAATATAAACTTGTACATTGGGTGTACCAACCAAGAAAATAAGTACTATATTTAAAAATTATCCAAATGCATTTTTACTTTTTAATCAAATAATATATTTTTTAATTAAAAATAAAAAAATTATAATATATTTTTAATTTTTTATCATAAAAATTAATATCTTACTAACTTCACCATTAGAGCACGCACATACTTCTACTAAGGCATAGCATGGGCAAATAAGCAACATTTTGTTTATTTTTGTTTTTTTTGAATTTTTTTTAATTTTTGACTGGTTCTTTTTATTTTTTAAAATCGTCTCGTTGAGATAAACTCAAAAAATAAAAAAATTTATTAAAAAATAAAAAAAATTCACTAAAAATAAAAATAAGTAACATTCAATTTGGCTAATCGGCTATAATCCACCCGAACATGGCACTTTATCATTAACATTTATGATAAATTACAGTGATTATTTCTGAGATTTAGTAAAACAACAACCACCACCTCTGTAGTTTCTGAAATGTCATTAACCTCTTATCTTGTTTAAGTTTTGCATCAAATTAGTCAAATCATTAAATTTTTGCTCAGCTGTGCCTTGTTTGACGTGTTTTTTGAATAAATTTTTATGATTCAATCCGTTCATTACGTAGAACTCGTCGAGTTTATTTAGCACTTAAAAATTTAGATTCATCCGATATCTGTAACTTAGTGATTGAATAAGATCTCATAATAAATAAATAAATAAAAATTATAATTAAAAAAATATTATTAAGCAAATGTAACTCAATCACTTAGTTACAGGTATCAGATGAATTTGAATTTACACATATTTTACAAACTTGATGAGTTCTACATAATGAACGGATTGGATCATAAAAATTTATTCAAAAAATACGTTAAATAAGACAACTGAGCGAAAATTTAATGATTAGACTAATTTGATGTAAAATTTAAATTAAATGAGAAATTAATAATATTTTAAAAATGACAAAAATGATAGTTAATATTTTACTAAATCAGTTAATATTTTACTAAATTTCGTACGAGATAACTGTAATATATCCTAAAATTTAACATTAGATGGCCTAAGCTAGTAAGCTCCCCCAGCATTGTTCCCTGTTCATCCAATTTCCGAGGACAAACGGACACCCGCGTACCGCGAACGCCGTTAACGTTTATTGCATTTAATATAATTCACTGCGCGGGAAAAGCCTGAACCCAGACGGCGACTGAACGGCGGGGTCCGGCGGCAGACGTCGTCAGCACTGGCTCCACAGGCAAATTATTACGTCTCCAGTAGAATACCAAATAAGCGTGTTATTTTTAATAAATAAATAAATAATTATAATTTATATTATAAAAATTATTATTGACTTTTTAATTATTTAAAAAATAAATTATTATATTTTTATCGTAAAATTAATCGCTACTATATTAAATAGGAGTACCGAATAATTGTAGATATTTGACTTTATTAAAATTAATAATTTAAAAATTATAATTTGTAACAAAAATTATGAATATCTAATAAATATATTAACTCAACTAAAATATGAGTAAAATAATTATAAGTTCTAGTAGAAGATGTAAATATTTTTAAAAAATTATAATTTACTAAAATTAATAAAATAAATCTAAAAATTAATCCAAAAAACTTAGCATTATTTACATAGTATTTATATTTATTGACATAGAAAAAACTATTTTTAGGGGAAAAAAACATAAGCCCACCTACTTAGTGTGAGTTTGTTATTTGGAGTATGATTAAATATTATTAAATGAATTAATAATACAAGGTCCCACGTATTTCTTAACATAGTAAGGGATTATAAATTAAACTATGTATATAGTAATAAATTTAGTTCACGTTTAGTTAGAGTAAGATAAAAAATAAAATAAAAGTTATATAATTATTTTTAACAATTAAATAAAAAATAATAATAATTTAAAATTTAATATTAAATAAAAAATTAACAATAACAATATTCATTCATCAAAAAGTTCCTTCGAATATGTAATACAAACGTACAACTCTTAATATCTAAGAAGAAAAAATTTTTTTGTGCTCAACCTTATGTATTGGTCTAATCCCTCTCATTCCCTAATTCCTCTTAATAAATAAGCTATTACCATGCATTAAATATTTTTATTTATTAAAAGTATTTTGTGTGATTACTTAGGCCCTGATTGGTAATTTAATTTTTTTAACTTTTTAGTTAAAAATACAAAAAAAACTAACTTTATTCGTTTGTTAAAAAAGTAAAAAAAAAACTAAACAAATAAAAAATTTAATAAAAATACTAACTTTTCGAATATTTAAATCAAACTCCAACTACTTTTAAAATACAATAATATTTTTTATTCGTGACTTATTTATTACTATTACCAACAATATATAATTGTTAATATTAAATATATAAAAGGATAAAAATTTCAATTTTGAACAAAAAAATTAATTTTTTACCCAAACAACCAATTTTAAAAAAGTTATATTAAAAGTTAAGTTACCAAACAAGTTATTTTAAACTCAATTTATGTTTTTGGCTAAAAAAACAAAAATACAAAAAACAAAATTTTAAACTAGTTGCTAATTGGACCCTTAGCATATGTTTGGCCTAATTTTTTTTAGAATTTTTTTGGTTAAAAGTCTTTTAAAAAGTTAACTAATTTAGCCTAAATTGGCTTTTTTTACAGTTATTTTGTTTATAAAAAAAAATCAAAAAGCTAAAAAACCTAATCCAAACATAAACTTATCCTTTGTTTGAGTTTGGTTTTTTTTAAGACTTTTAGCATAAAAATCTCTTAAAAGTCCTCTTATTTGACCTCATATTATAATTAATTAATATTTTTTTACATATACCTTTTTGTAAAAAAAAACCCTAAAAAATTAATAAAAAAACTAAACTAAACACAAACTTATACCATATTTCAAAAGTAATGAATAATTTGTCGATCACGTGACAATTTACATAAAATTAGTAGATTATATTCGGGTAACACCGAATAATTTCTCGGCGCCACGTCCGACGGATCCTGTCGCAGCTTTTTCGAACCTGCGAAGCAATTGATTATTTGCTTCGAGAGTTGAGACTGACAGTCTTTCTTAGATTTTTAAATAAGCATTTTCAAATTTTAAATTTTAAATTTTAATATTTAAACATTTATTGCCATTCTTTAGAATAGTGTACTTTGTTTTCGTGTGTGACAAAGCTGTTGGATTTATTGCATCGGACAACGATTTTAATCTGCACAAATTGCAAATACCTTACTATAAATTTCTCTCCCGTCGCTATTTTTCAGTCTAATCCGTTCTGGATTTTCGGACGGTGTGAAGGGTTTGTTTAAAAAAAATCAATACCTTATAAATTTTATTTTAAAGTAAAAATTTTAAATATTTGATAAAAATTATAATTTATAATTAAAATAAAAAAAAATTAAATATATTTTATAATAAAAATTATAAGTATTTAAAATAAATTATAACCCATAATTAAAATGAATAGCAATAAGTTAAAAAATGTAAGAAAATACTATGTTAAACACTCCAAATTTGAAATATTTATAATTTTTGTTTAGGGCGATTACTGGCTGATGGGTTTTTATTATTTGTTTGTTAGGTTTTTTTTAGTGATCCTATTTGGGCAAATTTTTTTATTAATTTATTACTTTATTTTAGTTTAAAATACCATAGAATTTGATTTATCGGTTTATTTTTATTTATTTTTATTTTTTTTTATATATTTTGATATAAAATTTTTATTTTTTCAACTCGTCTTAATAAGAAGAGTCTAAAAAATATAATAATTTGATTAAATAATAAAAAAAATTTACTAAAAATAAAAAATTTATAAAATTAAATAAATAAATAAGCCAATAAATCAAACTCACTCGTGGCCCGTATGTTTTAATAGATTTTATTTTTGAAAATTTGTGTTTTTTTTTTACATAGAGATCTGATTTTTTGTTTTATGTAGGATTTTTTTCTTTTGTGCGGAAACATTTTTTTTCTCGCTTTGAGGAAAATATCTTGTTATATTCTTAATATGTGTTTGGATTAATTTTTTTTTTTGTGATTTTTAGGAATTTTATATTTTTATAAAAAAAGTAGAAGTCAAATCATGTAAAAAATGTAAAATTTTTTTTTTAAATTAATCTAATAAACCAAATCAATTAATTTTTTTTTTAATTTTTAAATTAAAAATTTATAAAAATAAGCTAGCCCAACGCAGGCTGTGTATACTTCTTCAATCGGCTTTTACTTATGCAAGTCTCATTAATTTTTTCTAATCAAAATAAAAAATTGTTTAAAGTTACAAGTAAATATTTTCAAGTGTGAGAATTTCAGTTATACCAAAGACTATAGCCACGAGCAATGCTTGAAATTCATTTTAAGCATGGTTTGGTTTAATAACTTATTTGATTATTTTTGTATTTAACAAAAAAATGTACTGATAACAAAAAAATTTATTACTTTATAAAATTATTGTACTTTTTGATTTTTTTATCGAGACAAGTCAAATATATATATATATATATATATATATATGTTGGAATCAGTGAATTTCATTGGCTATTGAAATTCAGATTTCAATAGCTGGACCAATTACAATTGAATTGGCCATTCAATTGTAATTGAAGCCTGGAAACCAACAGCCATGAGTGGCTATTGATTTCCAGGGATGAACCCTCCATAATGAAAGGGACAGAGAAGAGGAAGAGACAGAGCTGGGAGCTCTGATGTCTCAGAAGAGAAAGAGGAAGAGACAGAGAAAAGGAAGAGACACAGCCTTGAATTCAATTTTCATAAGTGGCAATTGAATTCTCTGTGGCTATTTAATTCTCTGTAACTCTTCTCCTTATTCTAAAGAGGCTATATAATGGTCATCTCCCTCTGGGAAATAGAGACAAGACAAAAGACAGAACTCTTCAGCACAGAATACAGGTATACCGAGAGACAGAAGGTGAGAAAGTTGAGATACAATCCTCGG
>JAOTRH010064423.1:0-18370 GCA_034768845.1 Heliamphora exappendiculata | reverse complement strand
ATATAAAATAAAAATATAATTTTATTATACACATTTATTTTCATAAAAGTTATATTTTTGCAACTTTCACATGAATATCTATAAAATAAGATCAATATTAAATATAAAATTGTGTAAAAGAAATTATAACAATTTTCTTTAGGCTTAGGACTTATTTGGCAAAAATCAAATCAAAACACTATCTACTACAATTAGTTGTGTGCAAATAATTTGTCAATATGGTCTAACTCGCTAATTCAACCCAAGCCTAAATTCAAACCCAGCTCACCCTGTCAATTGTGGGTTATGTAAGTAAATGGGTTAATTTAGATGGGTTGAGTGAAAAAATAAATAGAGTAGTTTGGCTGCAAATTTATATTTCTTTAATCCGTCTATAATATATATTAATTATCACATTTTTATGTACGATTAATTTTCATTTCATATATATATTTATACTTATATATTCTTTAATAATTTATAAGGAACAAATTAAAGTATTTATGATTTTAATCACTACTTTATGTATTGTGAATATTTTTTTAATAAGTATTCATTGTAAATGATGTTATTGTCAAATATATTTAATTATGTTATTATTATTATTGTTGTTGAATGATTGATAATATTTTTAGTTAATTTTTACTTGATTTGTTAAATGTGATTTTAAAAAAAATTATAATAGATTTTTTATTTTTTAGAAACTAAGTTAAAAAAATAATTTCAAAATTTAATAACTTTTTAACCCGCTAACTCATCTAAATCGCGGGTTAAAACTGCTAAAAAATATCACTCAACCCATTGATTTTGACAATAGGTGGGTTGACGGTGGATTAAAAAAATAGTCACCCGCTAAAGGTGGGTTAATTGAAAAAAATTTCTCCATCTGTCCTAACTCAATCCGCGCACACCCTACTTAAAATATTTTATTTAAATACTAACCACTTTTAAAATACAATAATACATCTCATTCATAATTTATTTACTACCACTAACAACTACATATAATTGTTAATATCAAATATATAAAAAGATAAAATTATCTAATTTAAATATAAAGTAACAAAGCTAGCTTTTTACCCAAACAATCAATTTCAAAAAAAGTTAATTTAAAAGCTGAGCTACCAAACAATTTACTTTAAATAAAATTTAACTTTTTAACTAAAAATATAAAAAAAAAGTAAAAAAATTAAATTTTAAATTAGTTTCCAACCGGGTCCTTAAAGCCACTTAGCTATTGCCTTATTGTATTTCAGCTTAAAAGTAATTTAAGTCAATTTTAATCTTTAAGCCACTTACAAACTTTGTCAAACCTTTTATTTTTTTGCTTTTTTAACTTCAAATGACTTTAAAAATATCAATTTTAAACCGTGTTATCAAATGGGCACAAAATCTAATAAAGGTTCCTGGAACAATGACTTATTTATTATTTTATTTTACTTATTTTTGTCTTTTAATAATTAATTTATTGTTAAAAATTGATTTAAAACTGTGTTACTATATGAGCTCAAAATCTAATAAAGGCTCCATGAATAATGGTTTATTTATTTATTTTATTTTATTTATTTTTATCTTTAGTAAATAATTCAACCTAAAAAAATCAGCTTTAAATTGTGTTACCGATTGAGCACAAAATCTAATAAAGGCTCCAACTGAAATAATAATTTATTTATTTATTTTATTTTATTTATTATTGTTTTTAGTGAATAATTCATCGTAAAAAATTCAGGTTTAAATTGTGTTACTGAATGAGCACAAAACCTAATAAAGGCTCCATCCGGAATAATGCCTTATTTGTTTATTTTGTTTTTTTTTTTAGTGAATAATTTATCATTTCTTAAAATTATTATACTTTTTAAATTTTCTTTATCCAAACAAAATAGAAAAATAAAATTTTTATAAAAATATAAAAAATTTAGAAAAAATACAAATAAATTAATAAGCTAAACTCTATGTTCCTTATTCTCATCTTTAGTATTTTTTTTTTGTTAATCAAAGAATTTTGGTTTATCTGTTTATCTCATTAGATGATTAAAAATGTAAAAATATTTAATCAAAAAATCTAAGAAAAAAAGAAAAATTCATATAAATTTGCCCAAACCGCACCAAAGTTTTGGTCAAGCAAAATAATAATGTATTAAAAATTTATTTATTTATTTATTTTCGCAGTTTGATGTAATGTTGTAATCGTGCAACCCTTTGAAGTTGATAGGGTACTTTTACCAACACTTTGTCTATTACGTGTCAACTTCTTATTGGTTTAATCAATCATAATTCATAAGTGGAGTTTCTAAAAGCAACGAATGGTGTCCAATGCTGGTCAATCTATTGCTATTAATTCCAATGAGTAATTATTCTCTCCTCCTCTAGTACCATGTGATACTCTTCTAATACCATGAGATAAGTTTACATAGTATTTTTATTTAAAATAATAATAAAAATATAATAAATATAATATAAATTGTAATTAATCATTTATATATTAAAAATACCACATAATTTATTGACATGATATTACAGAAGTACTTAATAATTTGCCAAATTAGACCGAAGAACAATATTAAAACAATTTTTTCCTATTAATCACTGTTTATTAACCTGGGGGTCAGTATTTCCAAAAAATTACAAAAAAGAAGAAAAAGAAGCCACAACCATTAGTAACCTCAACAAAAATTGAACCTTAACTAAGAGCAATTATTTGGTAGTTTTATGTGACTATTGTCTATTTTGTGTTCTAATCTAATAATTAATGTGAACAGAGTTTTACTATCCGATAAATTAGATGACCTACTGTTCTAATGTATTAAAGTCCGTTAAATTATATAAAAATTTAAAGATATGATAATCTCGAGATATATCATCTTTTTTAATGCACGCATTGGTATAGCTATGGAGGCATATTAGTCATGTTTGGGCTAAATTTTAATTATTTTATTTATTTTTAAATTTTTTTAAATTTTGACTAAATTTTTTTATATTTTGACTAAATTTTTTTATTTTTTTGAATCATCTCGATGAGATGAATTGAAAAAGTAAAAAATTCTGATCAAAAAATTAAAAAAATTCACTTAAAACGAAAATAAGCAACATAAGATTTGGCTTATTAGCTTACTTTGACTTATTTTTGTCTTTTTTATATTTTGATTAAAAAAATTACTTTTTTGAATCGTTTCAATGAGAAGAATCAAAACGTATAATAATTTGACTAAACGATAAAAAAATTTGTTAAAAACAAACATAAGCCAAATAAAATAAGCAAATATCCCAAACAGGACCATAATTTATAGGCAAGTGTTCAATTATCGAATGATATAACAAAAAATATTTCAAATAAGATAATGTCAGCTCATCTTACTTAGTGAAAAATGCTCACTTATCGTGCATCGAGCATTTTATTTATTACCACATAATCAATGTTAACATAGTACTCAGTAAACACCTAATACTTTTCCTACTTCTAGACCTAATTGAGAATGTAGATGCATAGCATGAACCCCACCAATAAAATGGAGTCTTCTCAAGCAACAACCTACCACCTTTGGGTAATGTAGATCACAAGTTGAATTAGTAGTGTAAGTCATTGTCACCCTAATTACCACAAACTAGCTAGCTTTTCCCTTATATAAAATGAACCCACAAGATCACTCATTAAACAAATCAAGCAGTTAAAACATTTTCATTTCACCTCTAGGCAGAAGAGTCATGGATTATTTGATTAATGGCATTCATGAGATGCCTCCTTTCTTCCCATTTGAGGTAAGTGGAGACTCCGAGGGAGATTTCGATCACCTCATTGACCCCGCCAATAACTCGTTCTTGCGTGATCTTTTTGTAATTTGTCATGATGTTTTTATATTTGGTGGTGGTGATGACAATGATGATGTCGAGTCATGCAACTGTGACTCGAGCGACGACGTGCTCAGTTTTCAAGATGAGATCAATAATTTCAACGTTCAAATTTTCGATGACACCAGCTGTGTCAACGATGATGATACTGGTCATAGTAAAATTTCGCTAAAAAATGAGGGAAAAGATGATCCGGAACCAAAGGACGGTGATGTCCATGGAAGGAGGGAGATGATGATCGAGGATGAGATGGAGAGAGATAGGCTGTTTTGGGAGACTTGCTTGCAAGTAGGGCTACTCATGAATTAAAGTGATAATTAATAATCATTTTTTATTATAAAACCTCAAATAAAGTTGTCTTTGCTTATTATTACTATATATTGATATTTATTTCTTCTAGTTACATTAAAACACAAAAAGATTGCTATATGTTATAGGTTTTTTTTGTTACTATGTCTTGTATCACCTAGAACACTCTTTGATTAATTGGTTTCTTGCTAGAAAATATTCATTAATGATTGCCATGTTTGGGCTAATTAATTTGTGTAGTTTTTTCTTGTTTTTATCTTTCTTGAACTTTTTCATCTTTTGATTATTTTTTTTAAATTTTTTTGAATTGACTCAATGAGAGATTAATTAAAAAGAAAAAGTAATTTTCTTCATTAAAAATTTTAATTTTGTTTACTAAAAATAAAAATAAACACCATAAAATCTAACTTACTAGCCTATTTTGGTTTTTTTTTTGTCTTTTCTAAATTTTTTTATGTTTTGGATAAAATATTATATTTTCTCGGCTCGACTCAATGAGAGTAATTCAAAAAATATAATGAGAATTTTTATTGAAACTTAACTTTTAGTTTTTAACTTATATAATTCGGCAAAAAGTTAAAAATATCCAAACAAAATTTTATAAATTGACAAACACAAATTTTATTATTTGGAGTTAAATGTTTACACTTCTAATAAGCACTTGCAATTTCTACTTAAAAATATAATTACATTTTTTCAATTATGATCTATAAGTTCACAAGTTCAACTACACGCAACACTTTCAATAATTTGACCAAACGATAAAAAAATTATTAAAAATAAATAAATAAATTATGATCCCAGACAGGACAAGATAACATTTTGTGTTCGTTCGGCAATCTAACTTTAAGTCGATTTTTTTTTGAGTCACTTTAAGCCAAAAAGTCAAAATTTCGTTTGATTGGAAAATAAGTGACTTTTAAGTCACCAAAAAAGCCAAATAAGCCGGATATAAAATTCCAAGATTGCCTGTAACACCCCAACCTTTTACATGGTAATGATATTGCCCGCTTTGGGTAAAGTACTCACGGTTTTGTTCTTATCAGGGAAACACCCATCCTTGTATTGTTCCAGCGTAAGTACGCTTAATTGCGGAGTTCTGCTAGGATCTCTACCACTTGAAAAATGGCCTCGTTAAATGTAAGAGTCCAAGATTTTTCCTTTATAGTCTAGGAACTCCCTCTTCTTTTTCAATGTGGGATACTAGGATATCATAATTCACGTCCCTTAGGGCTGCACGTCCCCATGTAGTAGCCTACCAGCACTGGTAGCCTGTCAGTCCTTATCGACCAACCCATATGTTACGCGATACGACAGGAGCCCACACTCGGAGGTGAGGAGAGTCAACTTTAATACCATCTCTAACATCTCGACCCTTCATATGGCAACGATATTATCCGCTTTGGGTAAAGCCTTCACGGTTTTGTTCTTTCTAGGGGATTACCCATCTTTGCATTGCTTCAGCGTAAGCACGTTTAACTGCGGAGTTCTGTTAGGGTCTCTACTACCTCGAAAAATGCCTCTATGAATGTAAAGGTCCAAGATTTTTTCTTTATGACCCAAGAACTCTATCTCCCTTTCCTATGCGGGATACCGGTACATTACATTATCCTTCAGCCTAAATAAGATTTTTTCAAATAAAAAATTCAAAAAATCTATAAGTCAAAATTTTAAAACGCCAAAAAGGCAAAAAGCCAAGGGATAAAAATAGAAATTATTATCAGAAGAGCCAAAAGGCCAATAGGGTTAAAGTTGAGGGTTGAAAATGAAATTTTTTGACTTTTTAGACTTTATGTCAAAATGCTAAAAAACTTAAAAAGTCAGCTTTAAACTAATTTTCCAAACGAGTACTTTGTCAAGTACTCGACAAAAGAGAACAATTTGAAAAGACTCCATTACTATAGGAGTATTAATCTTAATTGTTTTAAATTCATGCTTCATAGATAAAAAAAACTTTATACTTGATTATCTCTTAAGATCGTATAAAAATTATTTGTCCTTATTTAAAAGCGTAAATTAGGGATGTGTGCTATTTTAATAAAGTGGTTAAAAATAAGTTATTTTTAAAAGTTGTGTATTCTATAAAATTCTTTTTAAAAATATCTAGAAAAAGATGAACCTTTATTCCTCTTCTTGAGTTTGGGGCTTTAAGCCAAAGGTACAAAAAAATAAATTTTAACGCAAAAAGTCCACCAACAAAAATTTTAACACGCGAAATTCAATCGCATACAACACAGATAAATTTAATACAAATAAATAAATTTATATATAATACATACAGATAAATTTATCTGTCATTTCTTTATAGCACTGAGAAATATTAGACAGATAAATTTATTTATTAAATTAAATAAGTACAAGTAACAGATAAATTTATATGTTTCATGAAACAAACATAATTTGCTAAACAGATAAATTTATCTGTTCATTTCTAGTATTGATAAATATTATACAGATAAATTTATTTGTTTAGTGAAACAAACATAATTTGACAGATAAATTTATCTGTGTGCTTTATATATGTTTTGAAAATGCACAGTGCTCTTTATACAGATAAATTTATTTGACTGTTTATTTATGCAAGATAGATAAATTTATCTGTGCGTTTTATACGTATTTTAAAAAAGCACGGTATACTTCATACAAATAAATTTATCTGTTTACTTATTTATGCAAGATAGATTAATTTATCTGTATATTTTTAAAAATACACAGATAAATTTATCTGTTCAAGGGTTCAACTGGATTTCGCGCATTAAAATTAGACATTGCGTGTTAAATTTTTTTATAGTAGACGAAAAATAAAATCGATGCTACTTTAAAGACCTAAGATTAATTTTTCATTTTGAATTTAATTGACTTTATAACTAAAATTGAAAGATTTGCAAAAAAGACTATTTTATTAAATGACAGTTACTAACATTCACAAAATCACCATAATTGATAACAAAATATGTTATGGTAAAATTTGATCATTTTGTTTTTTGCAATAATATTTTGTTTATTAATATTATTGTATTCAAACACATTAATTCATTTTATTAAATATTTTAATTAAATAAATACACATCTGATCTTGAGAACATGTTTACTCATTTAACCAAGTACACACGAAAATCAATTTTCTTCCACTCATCAAAAGAAAACACCCAACACAAAATCTTGGAGAGATAGAGTAATCATATTTATAACCAACTAACAAGATGGGTAAGTATACTTTTCAGTTTTTTCTTTATTTGAAACAATGGGATAAAGTCCTATTTATACTAGCAAATTTCACTGTTTCAAACTAAAGAAAAATTTATATATCACTCTAAAAAAAAAGAGAGAAGGGAGACTTTTGTCCATTTTAACATGTTGAAATTTTAGTCTTATTAATTAAATGTGAATAAATTATTATTATTATTATTATTATTATATGCGGGACATATGACATGTACATCCACTTATTTATTTTATAAGTTTAAAAAAATTATATTAAACATGTCAAGAATGTGGCAAAAATATAAAGCACAAAATAAATGAGTAGAAAGTTATAGAAGACACGTGACATTAGAAGAATAAAGATGAAAAATGGATAATTTTAGACGATTAGGGAAAGTTATTTCCTACAAACTCCATATAGCATTAATGTATATTTCTTTTCTAGTTCTTTTTTTTCCCTTGTAGTAGAAGTAGTTGTAATATAGATTCTTTTCTCAATGGGATATAAACTAGGGGCTCGTTTGGTATGCTGAATAGAATTGGATATAATATGAGGAATGGGTTCCATTTTTTTTTTAATACCAAGTGATTATAAAATGAATTATGTGTTGGGATGTGTGAAGCCTAATAAGTATCGAGCAGGAATTCCAGAAGCTGGCGCTCACTAGGCGCTTGAGCACCTGCTAAGCCAATGTCTAGCGTTCGCAAGGCGCTTGAGCGCCGCCGACGCAAATTATTTTTAACCTAAGATTTTTATATCATTATGTTGCATTATTCAGTGTAAGAGTTGTAGAGAGACGTGTTAGAGGCACGAAAATAAACCTAAGACTCTTGTAACTTGTATCTTTGCTCTGTATAGTGAAAATTTGAAGCATATGTGGACGTAGGCACTATTATTGAACCACGTGCATCGTGTGTTTCTTGTTTGTGTGATTGTTTCTCATTTCTATTCCTTGTTCGTGTTTGTGATTGCTTATCTCGACGTCTTGTCGGGAGGTTTGTTGACCTAGAAAAATTCCCAACAACTGATATCAGGGCTTGATTTGTTGAGTGAAAGCGATGGTGACGGAAGAGGAAAAGGTCAAAATCGAGAAGTTCACTGGTGCTGACTTTGAATTTTGGAAGATGCAGATTGAAGACTATATATATTAGAAAAATATGTACCTACCCCTTTCGGGGTGAGAAACTAGAAAGCATGAAGAAAGAAGATTGAACACTCCTTGACAAACAGGCCTTGGGGGTTATCAGATTAACCCTATCACGGAGCATTGTCTTCAACATCACGAAGGAGAAAACGATAGCGAATTTGATGGCGACTTTGGCCGGCATGTACGAAAAGCCAACTGCAATTAATAAGGTGTATCTCATGCGAAGATTGTTCAACCTGAAGATGGTAAAAGGTGGGTCAATTGCAGATCACTTGAATGACTTCAACACGATAACAACTCAGTTAAGCTCTTTGTCTATTGAGTTTGACAATGTGGTACGAGCATTGATTCTTTTGTTCTCTTACCCAAAAGTTGGAATAGCACTGTTACAACCGTGAGTAAGTCATCAGGAAAGTTAAAATTGAAGTTTGATGGTATTCGGGACTTGATTCTCGGTGAAAAAATTCAGAGACAAGAAACAGGTGAATTATTAGGATTAGCTTTGAGTACATAAATGTAGGAAAGAACAACAAACAGAAACTCTGATCGTGGAAGGTCAAAATCCAATAAACGAAGTAAGTCTAAAAGAGGTGCTACTTGTTAAAACTTTAGAAACAAGAGGCATCTCAAAAAGGATTGTAAAGCACTAAAGAAATGCAAGAATGTCAGAATTCTGCGAATGCCATAGCAGTAGAAGACATTCCCGACCCTTTGGTTTGCAGCGTTGACAGTCTTATGGAGTTATGGATTCTAGATTCCAACGCGTCATCCCACTCTACGTCACATCGAAAAATCATGAAAAACTACGTCAATGGTGATTTCGGTAAGGTTTTTCTGGATAATGATGAATCTTTGAAGATAGTGGATAAAGGGGATGTCCGGATCAATTTGTCAAAGGGGTCTGTGTGAAAACTACTGAATGTCAGACATGTACTAGGTTTGAAGAGGATTCTGATTTCTGTGGGGCAATTGGACGACGAAGGTCACGTGGTCAGTTTTACCGGTGGACTGTAGAAGATCACGAAGGGATCACTTGTGGTTGCTCGGGGAAAAAAAGAAGGTACGTTGTATATGACGACAAACAACAGAAGTCTCATATCTATTGTTTATAGTAAAATTATTTCGGATCTCTGGCACTGAAGGCTGAGACACATGAGTGAAAAGGGGATGAAGACACTCTTGTGAAAAGTTATCGGGGCTAAAATCTATTTATTTGGATTTGTGTGAAGACTATATCTTCAAAAAACAAATGAGGGTTAGTTTTTCTAAAGTCGACAAAACTTTAAAAACAGAGAAGTTAGAGCTTGTTCATACAGACGTATGGCGACCGGCACCGGTCTCGTCACTTGGAGGTTCATCTTATTTCGTTATTTTCATTGACGACTCAACGAGAAAGGCATGGGTTTATTTTTTGAAAAATAAATTCGACGTGTTTGTTACTTTCAAGAAGTGGAAGGCTTTGGTAAAAAATGAAACAGGTCTGAAAATTAAGTGCTTGAGATCAAACAACGGTGGAGAGTACATTAATACTAGATTTAGGGAACTCTATGCTCTAAATGGGATTAATATGGAGAAGACTTCTCCAAGAATACCTAAGCTCAACGGGGTTGCTGAACGGATGAATAGAACATTGACTGAATGTGCCAGAAGCATGTGGATACCCTCTGATTTGCTGCAGATGTTCTGAGCTGATGCAATCAGCACTGCAGCTTATTTGGTGAATCGTGGTCCATCTGTCCCTTTGGAGGAAAAGATACCTGAAGAAGCTTAGAGTGATAAGGAGGTAAACTTGTCATTCCTGAAAGTTTTTGGCTGTGTTTCCTATGTTCATGTCGATGCTGGTGATAGGAATAAATTAGAATCTAAGTCTGTCAGATGTATTTTTATTGGATACGGCACAGATGAGTTTGGTTATCGATTCTGAGATGATCAGAATCAGAAAATCATCCATAGTAAGGATGTTGTATTCAATGAAAATGTCATGTATAAGAATAGGACTGTAGCTTTTAATGTTTGTCCTACAGATTCTGAACAAGTGAAGCTGGAGAGGATTTCTAAAAAATATGTAAATAGCAGGGTGCAAAATAACTCTAAAAATATAGTTCAGCAGAAAATATTGCATACTCCTGTGATGGAGTTGAGACGATCTACTAGAGTCCCAAAACCTACACAACGGTATTCTCCATTGTTGTACAATATATTTGTTGCTATCTGACGGGGGTGAACCATAAAGTTATAACGAGATATTGCAGGTTGATGATTATGTCAAGTGGGAGTTATCTATGCAAGATGAGATGGATTCTCTTATAAAAAATTAGACTTGAGAATTGGCTGAACTACCACAGGGAAAAAAGGCTTTGCATAACAAGTGGGTTTACCGAATTAAGAAAGAACATGACGACAATAAGCGGTACAAAGCTAGGTTAGTTGTGAAGGGGTTTCAATAGAAAGAGAGTGTCGACTACATAGAAATATTTTCTCCAGTTGTGAAGTTGACTACAATCAAAATTGTGCTGAAAATTGTGGCAGCTGAAGTTCTGTACCTTGCATAGATGGATGTGAAGACGTGATTCCTCCATGGTGATTTGGAGGGGGGTACTTACATAAAATAGCCACAGGGATTTATAACACGTGAAAATGAAGAGATGGTATACAGGCTCAAGAAGAGCTTGTATAGGTTGAAACAGACACCAAAACAGTGGTACAAGAAATTCAACGAATTTATGAGCCAGAATGATTTTGTCATATGTTAGGCAGATCATTGTTGCTATTTTAAGAGGTTTGATGACAGTTACATTATTTTACTTTTGTATGTCAATGATATGCTTATTGCCGGGCCAAGCATGCAGAAGAAAAATGAATTGAAGAGTCAGTTGTTAAAACAGTTTGAAATGAAATATCTGGACATTGCAAAATAGATTCTTGGGATGATGATTAGGAGGGACAGAGTTGCAGGAACTTTGATACTGTCACAAGGAGAATATGTGAAGAAGGTTCTGAACAGATTCGGCATGCAGAATGCAAAACCTGTGAATACACCCTTGGCTAGTCATTTTTGACTTGTTAAGGATCAATCACCTAAGACCGATGAGGAGTAAGAGTACGTGCAACGAGTTCCATATGCCTCAGCCGTCGGAAGTCTAATGTATGCTATGGTTTGTACCAGACCGAACATATCACATGCAGTGGGAGTCGTCAGCAGGTACATGAGCAATCTTGGAAAGCAACATTGGGAAAGAGTGAAATGAATTCTCAGATATCTGAGAGGTACCATAGATACGGCGCTATGTTTCAAACGGAGTTCGATAAACTTACACGATTATGTGCATGTGGACTTGGGTGGTGACACAGATCATAGAAAGAGTACAACCGGATATGCGTTTACATTAGGGGTACGACAATCAATTGAGTGTCTCAATTGCAAAAGATAATGGCACTATCTACGATGGAAACCGAGTATGTCGTTGTTACTGAAGCAAGTAAGGAGATGGCTTGGTTACAGTGCTTTCTAGATGAATTTGGTAAGAAGAAGAAGGGCAATGTTCTATTCAGTGATAGGCGGAGTACCATTCATCTTGCGAAGAACCCGATATTTTATTCTAGGACGAAGCACATTCAATTGAGGTATCATTTCATTCGCTAACTTTTAGACGAAGGAGTGTTATCTTTAGAAAAGATTCGTGACAGTGAGAATCTGACCAACATGTTGACAAAGACCGCCACCATCGAGAAACTGAAGCTATGCTCGGCTTTAGTTGGTCTTCTAGCTTGAAGACCAGTTTTAATGCTGTTGAGTTGATTTACTGTGTGACAATGAAGTTTTCTAATAACGGTATTTGGATCAGTTGCTGGATTAATCTCCAAGTGGAAAAATGTTGGGATGTGTGAAGCCTAATAAGCACTGAGCAAGGAATTCCAAAAGCTGGCACTCGCTGGGCGCTTGAGCGCTTGTCAGGCCAATAGTAAGCGCTCACTAGGCGCTTGAGCGCTTGTCAGGCCAATAGTAAGCGCTCACTAGGCGCTTTTAAGGCGTTTGAGCGCCACCAGCGCAGATCGTTTTTAACATAGGATTTTTATATCGTTTTGTTGCATTATTCAGTATAAGAGTTGTGGAGAGACCTGTGATAAGCACGAAAATAAGCCTAAGACTCTTGTAACTTGTATCTTTACTCTACATAGTGAAAATTCGTAGCATCCGTTGACGTAGGCACCATTGCCGAACCATGTACTGTTGGAGGCAAGAGCGATAAGATCTTTATTTTTGCAAACGATTAATGAAAAAAATTAATTGGAAAGGTAATCGCCAAAACGGGCTCCAGATAAAACTTTTGATGACGAACGATCAAAATAAAATTCGTGCATCCGAAATTAATTTAGAAGAATACATTTTTACCGATCAAATCTTCTACTACGATTTGAATCCGAGTTGAAGCACATGTCAGTTCTTTTATTGTATTCCCTTATTCGATTCCCAGATATAGTATGGGTTATAATCATCCAAGAACTCGTACCGGCAGAACCAAGGCAGCTTTAGTCTTAAAAGACAAGTTATGAAACTGGTTTAGCCTACTCGCATACGTATAGGGCTACAGTAGGTACTTGAGGAGTAATTATGAGTAAGACTTCCAGTGGAACATAGACACGTATATAGCGATTTTTGCAATTAAGTAAATCTCATAGCGGTATCTGCAATTATAAAAAATCAGCAGCGATTTCTAAAATTTTCATAAAATACTGAATTACAGTTCACACCACCAAAAAACTATAATTGCACTCTGACTCATAATCTCAAAACCATATAGCATTGAGTTCCTGTTATTAAATACTTACCATTTCTCCCCATATTAAGAATCTCGATACCCGCCAATTAAATTTAATTACTAATAATTTAATTTAATCGGCATCTTGATATTTCTTAAGCTCTTCTACTTAATTTATTAGACCGCCGAATAAATAAATTCACCTGCAGGGTTTGGCCCGGTCAAAACTTATAAGTTTTCTTAAGGGAATATCGTCAATCATGATCTTTTGGGACATAAATTTCGTCAATAATTAATATTTACCATATAAATAATACCGCTATCCAACTGATCGGGAATATAGTCTCATATAAGATTGCACTATCTAATGAATCAAAACAACGAATATTAAATATACGCAAATCAATAATTATTTCAGGATTAAAAAGATAAGCACTATTCATAATAACCTTAGGGTGTGAATTTATTTATATAGTTAGTATAAAATTAATTAGCTCAGATGTCCCGTTCAATACACAAATGTACTGGTACAAAGAGTCGGAACAATAGACGACACTATTATCTGTTCGCTATAACCAAGACATACCTACTAAAACTCTGTACTACAGTCGTACTGATGGTATGTCCATTTCCATCTAAACTGTAAACATAAAACTTATATTCTGTAAAACTTAAAATTTGATCTTCTGTGTTTAAACCGTACTCTACACACCAGATTAAATACTATACAGAATATTGACATCCATGCATAACAAAGAAATGATATACATATATTGCTCATAAAAATTCTCATAAAATAAAAAATTAATTTTATTAAAATAAAATTAAATACTAAAAATATAATTTTTAGTATACCAACCCTAACAATCTTTCACTTATACTCAAAATTATGCTGCTATATATCTGACTCACATACCCTCTACATGACTATCAAAAGTCTTAGCCAATAAGCTCTTTGTAAAAATTCTGCAAGGTTATCTCCTGATGCAAGCTCTGTGTCTGACTGAAAATTTAAGTCTGTGTACTCCAAATGTTCTAGACTGTCTTCTTGGTAAATCAACATATAATCCTTAGTCTTTTTTAGGTACTTGATTATATTCTTTACCACAGTCCAATACTTCTACACTGGATTAGACTGGTATATGCTATCAATGCCAACGGTAAAGTAGATGTCGGGTCTAGTGCAAAACATAGCATACATGAGGCTTTCTACTGCCGAAACATAAGAAATCGCCTTCATCTTCTCTATCTCATCAGGTATCTTAGGGCATTGTTCCTTGAATAGAGTGATTCCATACCTGAAAGGGAGAAATCCTTTCTTGGAATTATGCATGCTAAAACGATCAAGTATATCATCGATATATTTTACTTGTGATAAGCCCATCATCCTTTATTTTTGATCTCACACAAACATGATCTCAAGGATGCAACTAGTTTCTCCCAAGTCCTTCATATCGAACTGCCCAAATAACCATACTTTAATCGTAGATAATGCCCCCACATCATTTTCGATGAACAAGATATCGTTTACATAAAGTATTAGGAAGATCACTACGCTTTCGTCAAGTTTTTTGTACATACAGAACTCATATGGATTTTGATCAAAATCATAAGACTTAATGACTTGATCAAATCGAGTGTTCCAAGATCTCGATGCTTACTTAAATCCATAAATAGATCTCTTAAGCTTACATAACATGTGTTTCTGACCCTTTGCAATGAATTCGTCTAGTTGTATCATATAGATACACTCGTCAAGACTTCCGTTAAAGAAAGCTGTCTTGATGTCCATTTTTCATATTTTGTAATCGAAATGAGCGGCAATGGATAAGAGAATCTGGATAGACTTAAGCATGGCTACCGGCGAAAAAGTTTTCTCATAATCGATCCCTTATTTTTGAGTGAACTCTTTAGCAACAAGACTAATTTTGAAGGTTTCAATCTTTCCATATGCTCATCTCTTTCTCTTGTAGATCCACTTGCATCTAATGAATTTTATCCCTTCGGGTGGTTCTACAAGTTCCTAGACCTGATTGAAATACGTAGATTCCATCTCTGAATTCATAGCCCTTTGCCAAAGATCTGTATCTTTTTCTTGAAGTGCTTCATTGTAATTCCAGGGCTCAATATATAGTTCTGCCGGGATCATATCAAAAGACTCTCCCAAGAATATATACCTGTTCGGTTGATGAATAACTCTCCCACTACGATGAGGAACTACCTGTGTCTGTGTACTAGCAGTAACACGCTATGCAGAATCAGAACCCTGTGCATCAGCACCCGATTCTTGATTTGCACATGTCCCGGTAATCCTCCCACTACGACGAGGTAATGAGATATCAATAACTTATTTTTTCGTTCTACTAGTATTTTTTCTTAGTTCTTCCAAAATAATATTGCTTTTGGGCCTGTGATCCATAATATAATTCTCTTTCAAGAATTGGACATTGGTGCTAACAATGACCTTATGATCCTTAGAATTATAAAACAGGCCACCCTTCATTCCCTTGGGATACCCTACAAAGAAACAGACTTTTGTCGTCGGTTTCACCTTGCCCGCGTTCTCTTTCAGCACATGTGTTAGACACCCCCAAATCCGAATGTGTTTCAGACTAGGCTTACGCCCGGTCCACAATTTGGTGGGAGTAGAAGGTACAGACTTAGAAGATACCAAGTTCAAAATGTAAGCCATTGTCTCTAAAGTAAGTCCCCAAAATGAATCAGGTAAACCTGAATAACTCATCATGGACCTTACCATTCTATAAGAGTCCTATTCATTCTTTTTGCTATACCATTCTGCTGTAGAGTGCCAGTTGTAGTTAACTGGGATGTAATTCCTCTGATAACAAGTAGTCCTTAAACTCTCTAAAGATGTATTTTTCACCACGGTCGGATCGTAGTGATTTCATACTTTTACCAAAACGCTTCTCTGCCTTCGCCTTGAATTCTTTAAATTTTTCAAAGCATATAGACTTACGGTACATCAAGTAAATGTATTCATACCTTAAGTAGTTATCAATGAAACTAACGAAGTACTCAAAACCACCTCTAGCCCGAATTGTCATAGAACCACACACATCAGAATGAATCAACTTTAACTATTCTTTAGCTCTATAGCCTCTGGTCGAAAATGGTATCTTGGTCATCTTACCCTCTAAGCAAGATTCACATACTAGAAGTGCCTCCACTTCTAATGAACCCAAAAGTTCATCTACTACCAGTTTGTTTATTCTTTTTTAGATTAATATGACGCAAGCGTAAGTGCCAAAAAAACGTTTGGTTCATTAAAGAATAAAATTTTTTCTTATATAGTAATATAGATGTATTATTTATTTCAGTCAGTTGCAGTGTATGAGATATTAGAGTAATAATATAAAGATTATCCACCAATGTACTAGAATAGTTAACCCGTTTATTATTCTTAATAACCACAAGTTATTAAAATAAAACAAATATCCGTCTTTAGCCAATTTAGAAATGGAAACTAAGTTCCTTCTAATGAGAGCTACATAAAGACAATATCTCAATATTAAAACTCAATTTTTATCAAAATTGAGAGTGACATCTTCTACTCCAACTCCTATTACCTTTGTATTATTGCCTATATGCAGGAAAATTTTTCCATCACTAAGTTGTCAAATTTTATGAAACCCTTGCAATGAAATGTAGACATGATTAGTAGCTCCCGTATCTACACACCAGGTACCGGTAGATAACGTTGCTAAACATGTTTTCACAACCAGTGAACAGAAATTACTCTGTTTGTTTTGCCTTCTAAGAAATGTTGGACATAACTTTTTCCAGTTTCGGGTCTGATTGTAGTGAAAACATTCGTCTTTTAGCTTTTTTCACACAAGTTCGTAACCCACTAACTATCTTGGAAATCGTATCCCCCTGTTTCTGAAACTTTTTCTGCTTCATGTCTTTTGGCTTAGAGGAAGAATCTTTTTAAAAAATAAACACATTTTCTAGTATTGAAGTAATACCATTTGTAGTTAAAGTTATATCCAAGTTATATTTCTAGTAAACAAAATTCAGTCCCGTTAGTTTATTTTTTTTAGTATTAAAGTGAGTGGGTTAAAAATTATTTTAATAATGAGAATCACATAATTAAAGAAAACGTTAATTATGATGAGCAAAATTTTAAATTTATTTTAATTTAGTTCCCTCTACCATTTTAAAATTAATTCACCAACAGCCTGATAACCTAAGAATAGCATGTCTCGATGGGATGACGTTTACTATCCTTCATAAGACTAGACAGAAAAATTTCTTTTAATTTTACTATCTAGGCAACTGACCATGCTAAGTAAAATTAAATAGCTGACATAGTTTTGGTCCAGTATATAATAGCAGTGACTCAGATTGAGAGAAAATTATTATATACAGTTAAGTGTAAATCATCACATAATCTCAAATCAACCACTTCGCAATGAACCATTCAGATGGAAAAGTGGTCCACACTAACAATTATCCAGAATTATCCTTAAATGAGGTTTGTACTGGCGACATCGCAATTAATCTGTCTGATGGGGAGAAATGCCTTACTGCCAACACACAGGGTTTAACTGCATTACCTGCAAACTTGTAATGGAGACCGCAGGATTTATCTGTGAATAAATTTCTTCTCTTATTTAGATTTTTAAAATATTTTTTAGGGTTATAAAAATTCATTTTATTAAAATAAATTCATTAATTTTAAAAATCACACGATCTGAAAGAATTAATCATCTTCCCATGTACACGATTTTAAGGATTCTGATTTATTAAACCATATTTTCGTACTTAAATGCGTAACAAATAAAATTTAATAAATTCACAGTTTTTTTTTCAGTTTTTCAGTTAAGGTAGTGATTAAAGGTATTTATTTATTTTATTTTTTGTTTCATATTTTTTGAAAAATAATAATTTATTTCGATTAAAAATATTTTATTTAATTAATTCAAAATTTAAAATTAGTTCCCACGTTATTTCAAGATATCTGATTTTTAAAGAAATCATCTTAAACACGATATTTTGTAAAAATAAAATATCTAAAAAAATTTATTTAATTAATTAAAAAAACTTAATTTTATTTTTCATTACAAAATATTTTAATTAAAATCAAAATTTTGAATTAATTAA
>JAOTRH010064371.1:0-18372 GCA_034768845.1 Heliamphora exappendiculata | reverse complement strand
AACATATAAATATCACTTAAATATCATTTATATTTATATTTATAACATATAAATTGTCACGTTTACTTCACGCCGTTTAGATTTCGGCACTTTCTTAAACTAATAAGCTATGTCGCTAACTCTAAAGAATCTCATTTGACATTCCGCATTTAGTGATTGTCGCATTCACTTCACGTCCACAATTACGCGTGCTGTGATGGACAATTACAATTTTTTTGTGCTACTGTTTTGAATTATAAAAAAAATATTTTTATTGAGTATTAATGTGATTTTTTCTTAAATTTTAGTACTTTATATTGGAGTATTGTATATTAGTGGAACCGTGGTTTAGAACCGGGACCGAACCGTCAATAATAGTATTTAGAATAAATTATAATTTATAACTAAAATTAGTAGTAATAAATTAAAAACTGTAGAATGAAGCTTTGCCAAACACGGAATAAATTTGAACTTGCCCTTGAAAAATGGGCAGGCTTGGGTGGAGAAAACGGTAAGAAAATGTTGAGTGTATGTCTTGTATTATGTAGACCCGTATAATTAAAATTTTATTTACTTGTATTTGGGCTGGGCTTGAGTCATGAATCCATAAGGAGTCTAATATATGTAGGGTTTGTAATTATATGAGGTTAGAATTTTAGAGTTTGCCTATAAATAGGACTCTATAATTTTAGTTATCGTGTGGAGAGAAATCAAAGGGGTAAAGATGTAGAAAGAAATGGAAAAATACCGGGGCACATGAGTAACCTTTGAGCAAAGAAACGGGGTTTGTTTCGGGGGTTCGGGTTGTGGGTGTCGAGTTTTGTGGTGTTTTTGATCTCGGAATTGTACATTCTACAATTATAGTGGATTATCTCTCACCCGTTGATGTAAACAGGTTGTGCCGAACCACGTAAATTTTTGTGTGATTTTTCTTTGGTATGCGCAATGATTTTTTCTTCCGTTCGCATTCGAGGATTGATGTTCAAATCCCAACAAGTGGTATCAGAGCCGACGGTTGAAGATTCGAAACCGTGGTGGGTGATCGGAGTAAGGTATTATTTTTATTTTGATTTGTATAAATCAAAAATATTATTCTTGCACAAAAAAAAAAAGATGAAGTGGCAGATGGGTTTCAGATCGAAGAGCTTGTGCAATTCCAGTGTTTAGAAATTATTGGAGCTCCACGATCCCAGTATTTGAATTGATCATGGATTTCTCTTTTAATTGAATAACGGTTTAGAGGGAATTTCACTTGATGAAAGATTCTTTTTGCAACGGCTTTAATTCTGTGCAACTTAGGTTTTGGGTTTTGGTTTGATCACATCACTGTTGGTGCATACAAATCTCACTGTTGGAGATTGAGTTTGTGAAGGGATAAGATTTGATTCAAGAGCAATAATCCTGTGTGGTTGTGTGCTGAAATTAACGGTTTATATTTATTTTATTATATCGGCTTGTATATATAATAAAACAATTTAAGAGGAGGTGTCTTCTAAGGTTTTTGGGCGCTGCGGATTCATTGGTACGGTCAGAATTTTCAAATTCTGAATGATTTGATGGGATTGGACAAATCGGGTTAGATTGGGATTGATCGGGCAAGATCAAATGTGATCAGGGGAAATTGGGGTTGATTGCGGGTGATCAGAGGCAATCAGGAGCAATCTGGTTCAATCAATGGTGGAAGACTAATCATCAATGGATGCCGCTGGAATTTTAGTTGCAGGTAGAGTCAAGTTAGACGGCGATTTCCGGATTTGACAAATGATTAGCAATCAGGACACCTCGACGAATAGGTGTCGGGCATCTCGGTGTGGAGGTGCGGGCCATACTAGTTTGAGTGTGACAGATTAACGACGACGGCAGAATCGACATCGACATCGATTATCTTCAAGGTAGTTTGCAGAATTCAAGCCAATGTGGAGATTGCTGGGTGTATGTCTTGTATTCTGTAAAACCCGCATAATTAAAATTTTATTTACATGTATTTGGGCTGAGCTAGAGTCATGAATTCATAGGGAGTCTAATATATGTAAGGTTTGTAATTATATGGGGTTAGAATTTTAGAATTTGTTTATAAATAGGACTCTATAATTCTAGTTATCATGTGGAGAGAAAATTAAATGGGTAGAGATGTAAAGAGAGATGGAAAGATACCGAAGGCACAGGAATAACCTTTGAACAGGGAAACGGGATTTGTTTCAGGGGCTCGGGTTGTGGGTGTCAAGTTTTGAGGTGTTTTTGATCTCAAGATTGTATATTCTACAATTATAGTAGATTATCTCTCACTCGTGGATGTAGACAGGTTGTGCCGAACCACGTAAATTCTTGTATAATTTTTTTTTTGTATGTGCAATGATTTTTGCTTCCGTTCGCGTTCGAAAATTGGTGTTCAAATCCCAACAGAAAATTGAATAAATAATCTTGTCTTTTTCTTTGTCACCTCTCCAAACAGTCTTACCAATCTAATTCTGGATGCTCTTATAAAATTATTGTAAACAATTCCACTTACCACAACAAAATGTTCAACCATTAAAGCTTCGATCACAAATAGTACAAAACATGCCCATAAATTCACTCATAATTTGAAATAAAAAGCTCAAATTAAACTGTTTGTAATTTGGGTCATACCCCGAGTAAATTTAATCATTCATTTTGAATCATGGATAAGTTTACGAGTATGTTTGAGAAGTTTATAACATAACTGTAAAAATACACATGAGAGACTTCATTCCGCACCTTTTACTCTTGCACTATAACTTTGTTCCCTAAATTCCATGCAATTGTCAAGAAACAGTGCAGATTAATTTTCCACAGTTCCTAAATGATAACAAAATTGATTTCCTAGTACAATAAGAAAAATGTACATAGCCAAGAAGAATTCACAATAAAGATTGATATATATTTTCATTACACTGGCAACATATATACACAAGAAGAAAGCATGTTCAACATGCCACACAAATGATATATATACATTACCTACAATTCATCCACCACAAGAAATATGAAACTGGGGAAGATCTAGAACGATCAATAACTCTGTGTGGATAAATGCAATAAGGTTAGTAGATCGACAATTGCTATGCAAAACCAAGCCTCGAAAATTCACCATAGCTAACTAGGTCTCCTCCTAAACATCTCCAAGATAGATTCTGCATCCTGGGTTTCCTGACTATCTTGTGACTCCTCATTCCATTGAGAGAAATCGAGGGCAGTGTAAGTCCGGATACCAGGGCCGTGTCCATTACAGTCCTTTTCTCATCCTTGCTGTGCTCGTCTCACTTCCTTTTGATGCTCGGTCAGCTCTCGCCTTTTTCTTTTGGGACACAGATACTGCTTATCGTTGTGATCAACACCCTTCACTTTGTCCTCCACTAGTTCTACTCTTTTCGAGCTCCTATTCTGACCAGTAATTCTAGAGTGACATTTTCCAATAAACTGAGGGCTTCTCTTGGAAATATTTATTCTTCCATTCCTATATAGCTTGTCTAAGACAGAAAGTAAGCACCGAGGGTAGTCTAGTTTTTCCTTGGCATATGTGGAATTCCAAAAGGTGATTGTAGGATTGGAAATGGTGGGATTTGGGTGGTCAAGTGTTCTCTCAAGGGGAGGAGCTTGGAGTTTAAGGAAAGAGGAATCAAAGATTATTGGTGGGTGACTCCTCTGCAAACAGTTCAGGGTTTCTGTCCACAGTTGTTGAACTTCATATGGTATTTCTGCACATGACAGCCACTGAAGCAATGGACTCGATATCACCTGGAAACGAAACAAGAAATCAAAAAATAACAAGAATCAATATGCTGCAACTTAAGGAAGAGTGACTAAGTATAGGCAATATAGATATTTCCAGCCACTTTGGATGTCCATTTTAAGGGAATAAATGACTAAAGGAGATGTGGTAAAATACACTTGCCAACTTCCAAAATACTGATAGCCCCACACAACCCCCGCAAGCAAATGAATCATTACAGTTCACATAACACGAATATGGGGATGCTTCAATGGGAATGAAAAGTGGCTGTTAGCTCTATTACAATATTGCTTCAAATTATCAAACAAAGCAAGAAAAACAAATTTTAGAAAAATTTTCTGGCACAAAAGCTTAGAGCCCGATTGATAACGAGCTTAAAAACTAGCTTTTTTGTTCGTTCAGCTAAAAAGCTTATTTGGACTAAAAGTAAGTTATTTGGTAACTTATATTTTAAATTAGTTTTTTTTTTAAGTTGGTTAATTGGGTAAAAAGTCAACTTTTTTGCTTTTTTTTTTTTCAAATTGAACAATATTGCCCTTAATTTTATAAATATTTAATTATAACGATTATATATAAATGGCATCAGTAGTAAATAAGTTATTAAATAGGAGTATTATTATCCTTTCTAATGGAATGAGAGTTTGAATAGGATGTTCTAGAAAATTGTATTTTGATTTGATTTTAACATTTTAGCTTGCCAATCAGGCCTTTAATTAGATATTTTCGTCCATCCTTTTGTTGCATATAATATTTTGTTGCCAACATGGGAAGACAGAAAATTACAAATGGGAGATGAAGAAGGCAGAAGATTACAAATGGGAGATGAGAACCTGGATGAATAAAAGAATATCTTCCTTCGAGTGAATGTGGCTGTCTACAAAGTGCACCACCGCTGAGAAAACCCTGCAACTCTCACATTTAATAAGACATGGACACATTACAAGAATAATGCAAGAGCAGTTTTTGTACTTGCCTTGAGATCACAAGAAGACTGTTCGGTGTGGGTTTTCCTACTGCCATCTGTGACAGTGTCATGAATCTGCACAATGCCACATAAAATGTGGACAACAATTAACATCAAGGAGTTGAAGAAGGGCATGTAATTGAAAAAAAAAAAAAGGTTTCAAAAAGGGTAAAATACCACAAGGGAAAGGACAAAGGACAGAAAATAATGTAAATTGGATCTACATTTGTAATGTTTATGAATTCAACATGAAAAATCATTCATACTCTGCAACATGTGATGACTCATAAATTGTATGTTCAAACTGAGCTTCATATGGTAGACTTGGTAAACCGTCCATCATTGAAGACAATTCATATCCAGCATCCACATTACAAAGTTCCTTTTTCTCCTAATTTTTTATTCAGTTATTGGCTTGGATGACGCATGGTTTTGCTCGATTTGGAAGAAAAACTGGAAATTTTGGAGCTGATTTTCACTCGGATCATAGTTTTGTGTTCATCTTCAAAATTGAATCCTTCATTAAAGTAAGATAATATAAAAATCATTTTATCATCCAACGTGTCTTAAAATGTTCTTCAAAGACACATCGAACCAACAATTAAGCCTGCCAGGGCAGCTAAAAAAAAAAAGAAGAAAGAAGAAAAAAACAGATAACTTGTATGCAAGCATGAAATCCAAAAGGCACCGTCCCTTGTGAACATACAGCTTACAATCTAACAAAATGCTCCCTATATGGCTAGAAAAGATTTTAAACACTACACGCATCCAGGCTCTCACAGCATGAGGCGATGATTTCGATACCTAACCACCCTACAATGAGAACTTTCGAATGCGGGTTCCATTTTCAACTAGCAACACTGAACTCACCTAGCAATTAAACATAAGATGATATTGAGGCCACCGAATCTCTTATAGCCACCGTCATCTCTGTCTTTATTTCCTGTAGAACTTACTCCTGAAATCGTAATATGGTCCAAAACACATATCACAGCATTTCCAAACAAAAAAAGGAGATTATGACCCGGATAGCTGTTGCTTGGATTAAGCTCGACGTCACACTTAAGCACCTTTTTGTCTTCATCTAAGCACCCATTTAAGGCTGACAACAGATCAACAGAAAAACTATTTGAGGCAGATCTATCAAAATGGGGGGCACGATTAATACAAACAAACAGTGACTTCCAGGCTTCAACGGCATGTTCATGCTCAAGCATTCTTTGAGATTGTAAAGAAATGATAGATGATTCTTGCAGTTCAGTAGTTTGATCCTTTGTCAATCTCTTTTGAGGACCGGAACATACAGCAAATGGGTATGACAAGAGATGGCATACTGCTAAACAATGGGGGCTATCAAACTCCAGTTTCAAAAGTGAAAAATCCTTTGCTTCATCTATGTACTCTTTCAGAACTTTTGCTATTGTTATCCACACCTTTAAGTACTCAAATCCCATGTGTTTGTACAGTAGACCAATAATAGCATGGAAAATATCAGAAGGCTCAAACGAAGATAATATAGTCTTGAAGTATTTGCAGGCATCCTGCATTATGAACTCTGCCCCGGGCACATTGAAAGTTGACTTAAATAACCCACAAAAATAGACTACGACTAAATACACAATAGGTGAAACCATATCCATGTACCCTGGGAACCGCACTCTGAGTATCCCGGCGTGTTTTGTCTCATTAACTGACTGCAACTGGTCAATATATTTGAGGTTTAATGCCACCTTGTAAAGAGAGGATCCAAGAATAAAAGCTTCTAACTCTTCAGCGACAGCTTCTACAAACTGGCGGGATGTACTGTGCAAGTCATTAATGTCACTATTTCTTGAATTTCCATCTTCAAATATCACCCTTACCAACCCTAAAATTGTATCAAACACAACATAACCTCATCATAATTGACTGATGAATTTTTTAACACATTTCGAACTCCTTTCAGGACGGATCTGAATATCCTCAAGGCAGCATTACATACCAAACTCTTGGCTTCCACGGGGAGGGTCACCGATGATCCTTGACTAAATAGAATATTAATCATCTTTATGCAGAAATTCAACTGATTCAGATCCCATGGTAACCATTTAACAGGATAATACTTCCATGGGCATTTACCAGATGTTGGAGATGCAGTAGTAGTGATGTTAGCTGGTAGTTGATAATTCACCTGGTTATTCAAGTCGTCCGTATCTCTATTTTTCGTCAAAATAAAATCATCAAGCAGATCTAAACAGATACTCAATAGCCAGATACTCTTACTGTCAGGTTCAGCCCGGAACACTACATCAAAGATAGGCTCCCAAACAGTTTTTTTCAGTGAAGGACAGTTGACAGAAGAATCTAGCTTGTGTAGCAGATAACACCATGTGCTAAGGCAGGATGAGTGAACTGACATGTCGCATTTACTTGACATGACTCCTATTATAGGCGTCATTATGAGCTTTACGCTCTTAGAAAATCCTTCTCCTTCTGTTCCACAATTATTCCCTTCACATGTTCTATCTTGCCGAGTACAATGCTCAGCCACTGTATTCATCTCACGAGCTCCTATTGGAGGTGGAATAAGAGCATCAATCAAACCTTCCCAGGCAACCTGCAAATTGGAGGCACATAATTCATTTCCAAAGTAACTGCAATAAGAATTTAATATATTATCGATCCTGTTGAAACATCTTTGTTCAGAAAGAAGTTTTGGCCAAGACATAAAGCAAGAAGTCATCCCCTTGAGATGCTGTTACAGAGCTTTCATTATAACTACACTTGTCCTAACCAGTGGACGTTGGGATTAATTTCATAAGTATTGACTGGGAATAAATATCTAGGGTCCTAGCATAGCACAAGATTTATCAATAATTTATGCCTGGCCCGGCATTCCTCCAGATAATTGAGTTGGAACAACCAAGTTGGGTTGGTATCACCAATAGCCCCGCAGTATAATTGACTTCCTTACATAACTTAGACAATCATCATCCCTATATTTATCATCTTCAGGCCAACACATGCAAATTTCTAGAAAGTGGAACAGTAATGGCCCAATTTCTTTTCCAAATGATAGTGGAGATCACAATTCATTCATCCCAGTGCCATATATTGAACCCTATGCTTCTATCAATTAGGTACTAGGGCCAAAACACTATATTGAACCATCGGCCTCAGGTTTTTGGCTGTGAATGGCAAAACTGGACAAGCAGAAGGTTTAATACATCCCTTCCCAAGTCATAAGTTGGCAAGGATTTTGAGCACAATTAGATTTGTGGGACGGTATCAAAAGTATTTCAAAGCAACGATCCAATTGTTCAAATTGATCAGAAAGACCAATGTTTAAGCACTTATAAAATGCTTAACCTATCAGGAATTGAAAGCATACCAGTGAAGCAATCTGGACTTGTGGATCTACATCAGAAAATGACTGCTCTGGTATTTTCAGCATCTCATTGACCAAATGCCTAGTTTTCACAGCATGGGGATGTAAAAGGCGAATGAACCATCCCCATGCTTGAATAGCTTGAATCTTCAAGCCATGGCTTAGCAGCTCCTTCATCCCAGGAAGCAATTTCCCCTTCATATCTATGACAAGGGCCTGTTCAAGAAATACAAAAGCACGAGTTATAATTATTTGAACGCCATGTGACATTGCAAAATATTTCAATTCTGAAGACTACTTCTTGAAGGTTTACTCAAGGTAACGAGCATGGAAAACATGTCAAGTTTCAACAATTTACCCTCCAACGTTTACACCTACAAGTGCAAGGTAGGCATGCGCCTAGTGCAATGGAAATATTCTTCCATCGACATATTAGACATATGAATAAATTAATGTAAATGTATTCATTATTTTCTAAACTCATTTGATGTTGTGTCATCATAGAGTTGGGAAGGTGTTCATAGTGAAACATTTGGAGGGATAAGGTAAAATAGCCTACATAAAAGGTTTGGAAAACAAGAGGGCGAACTTTCAATTAGTATTTTTTGGTCTATGATCCCCCAACAAAGCAATTATTGTGTATTTCAAATATCAGTGCCTAAGTTATTACAAAAATAATACTTGTGAGAATATTGTGTATTTCAAATATTTAAATTTCTAGATCTCAAAATATTTGTGTCAAGTTCATCATCAACTAATCGTGTTTTAATAATTATTCACCTTGTACTTCCTTGACTAACCAGATGGCCAGCCAGGTTTGTGCTACCTCTTCCTCAGATCCATATATTGTTCGAGGGAGGCTTAGATTTAGTTTTTATTGTTGTAAACATGATTCCCAGACCATGACTATGCATCAACAGTTGAAGAGTGTGAACACCACCCTACTGGTTCAACTACCTAATCAATAAGTTGGATTAATAAAAAAAATATATTTATAGTGATTTATGACATATTTTTAACTGACAAAATCAAAGATGGTTTAAAATCTAGAAAATAAGTAAGAAATGCTCACATGCCTACTGATAGTGCAGCAATGACACTAAGGGCCAGCATCCAACTGACACTAAGTTCGATTTACAGTGTTATGTAAAAGCTTTTCTTTTTTAGCAAAAGACAAAACAAATGCAGGCATGTGGACACCACACATGCACACAAAGGCGCAAGCACACATACATTTAACGTACACGCGTGAGAGAGAGAGAGAGAGAGAGAGAGAGAGAGGGGGGGGGGGGGGAGTCTGTTACCTAGTACTAATATTTCATGGAAAAGATGTCAACTCCTTAAGAGTAAACTAAAGTTCCTATGGTCCTGAGTTACAAGCAAGAAAATCTACAGAAAATCAGGTATTTAATCCAGACCAAACACAGAGGTACTTATCTCTAATCATTGGCAGCTGTTGAAATTCAATCAGCAAAAGATACAGAATGCTCATGGCCCCATACACAGACAAAAAGTACTTCACCTTGTATATATGATAATTTGAAAGGAAGCATACTTCAATTATTGAGATTGAAAGGGACTCTTTTGTTTCTACTAGCTCCATTAAATACATCATTTGCAATACGATGCCCAATTATAAGGAGAGCCTTGGGCTCAGAAGTAAAAAAGAAAAGAGGTAACAAAAATCTATAGAAAAACTTGCATTCTGTTCTCTAACTCCAACACGTATGATTATACTAAAACAGGTGGTCAGAGAGGTGTGGTTTGCACATTTTCTAGTAATGGGGTTTTAGTAGAATCCCACCAGAGTACTCATGCTGATTATATCCTTAAATAATCAGCCTTTTAATTGAGTAAATTGTGCATATAATCCAGTACAGCATATACATAGTGATTCATATTAGAATCTCCACAGACAAAAGGATGACTAAACCAATATAGATAGCATGTTAATTTAGAAGAGCCAAAAAGAGAACAGATCACTTCTTAGTATTTCAGGTGCAGCATTAGAGGTAGCATATTATTTCGCATCAACTTTTCATCCCATTAATGCACCTCTTTATATGTAACTTGAACCTTTTAGATTGAACATGAGTTGAAAAAAGGATGGAATGTAACAACTACAGTAGGCTTTCATACCTTAGAGAGAGCCAATGATGGAGGACATATTGTAGACCTAATCTTCAGCAAACATCTTTCGGACATATCTCTCGACCTTTTATCAGTGCTAACAAGTCTCCTGTAGATGGGAGGAACCCATATATTTGATATATCCCTCATCTCTTCATTTAGCCGAGTAGCTAACTTCATCACAGCCTATCTTACTAGCAAAGAATTAGCAGGAAACAGTGGTTCATAAAATCTATAATCCAACATTTGTGCTAAACAGGCAGGATTTAGCTGAATAAACCACATATAATGCGTATGCCACTAACAAGAGGAGCATTTGCACTACGATTTCTGAATATTTAGGCTCAATAAGTGAGTGAGAACATCCAAAATCAAAAACATCCACATAGATATGTACAGATTTTATAGGACGCCAATTGCCAGAAATTGATAGCTATTACAACTTCATGTCAAATCTGTATCATCCCTTGTCAAATGCATTTGCTCATGGCTAAAGCGAGCAATACAAATTTAATGTGAAAAATGAGGAAGCCTGAATCCACCTGGAAATTCTTTTGCTTTCCCATACCACTCTAAAATCAAAGTGCTAGTTTATTTACTATGTTCTTAACTAATGACGCATAAGGAAGGTTATTTCACTTGCAAGCGGGAGGAGGATTTCTGTTTTCTATTACTAGCTCTTTTTTTTCACCAAAAAACTAATTGTAGGACAGAGCACCATTTGAAAAGTCCTTCGCCTTCTCTGACTCAAATTATTCCCCTCCAATACACAACACAAGCTTCCATTACATATTATTGAAGCCGGTGAATACAACATCTAAAGTTTCACGATCATCACGCGTTCTTTGGTAAGTCATATATCGGATGCTGGAAAATAGTTTGCCAAATAAATTTGGTAGAAACAGTACTATTTCACCATAATTACTGAGACAGTCCTGCACTCCTGCCTACCTAATCAACCAATAATATAAGAAAGCAGGTAACTACAGTAAACAAATAAAATTACCTGGATGGCCTCAAAAGTTGTTGACAAAGAGCCAAAAGGATTGTCAAGGGCATGAACAATTGCCCTCAGTAAAGAATGGAAGTTTGCAGCCAAATATAATGCATCGAATTGCTGGATTGATATACACCACCCTCCTAAATTACAAATGGACTGAGATCAACAGGGTTAATATGTTATAAAACCTTTGTATGATACTAAAACAAAGCTACTAAGTCGATCACAATCCACAACCACTGACTTTTTATTCAAAATTACCTTCATTGTGGTGGTTAAGATAACTTTAGACAATGAACCCAAAATGAGATTAGCATCGTCCCCTGCAGTGCTAAAAAAAATCAGAGCTTGAATTGCAAATGAAAACTGCAGTGTAACCGATGTAAAAACGCATTTCGAAACAGGGATTTTAAGTAATAGAAGCATTTTCCAAAATGCAATGTTTGACGAGAACACATTTTAAAAACACATATTGAGATTGTGATTTTAATGTGATATCAAATATTCAACACACGACTTTAACCATTCCAGCGTGGACCATAGAAGGGTTTTTTTTTTTCTTCTCAAAATGTGATGTTTGATATAAAAAAACGCATCTTGAACTTTCATTTTTCAAAACAACAGAGTTTTGTTAAATAGTTTGAAAACAGCGGTATTTTTTATTATTTCTTTATTAAGAACAATATTTGTGAAAATTCCATCTTTTGTCAAATGCTGGTGAAGTTAAACAACAAACTTTTTGTTAGAAAAAAAAATGCCTACCCGGAATTGTGGCTACGATGGTAGGATGGTAAATCATGAAACCCAAGCACTTCAAAGCCTGTGCAGCGCTGATAATTCAACAAAAAAAAAACAATAAATAAACACGGAATCTCTATTGAATCTGAATAACTAGAAAAATCAAAACCAAATAAATTGGGTGAATCTCACATTTCTTCGTCATCGTCGGAGATGTCGATGAGGATCGAAGAGACGAGAGGGGAAGATGCATCGGCAAGCAACTGAATCAGAGAATGGTCAGTGCAAGAAGTAGACTGTTCTTGGAGGTTTAAGAGGTTCGAGTACGCGAAGGGTTTGTTCCATTTGATTTTTGAGGACAGAAGGGTTTTGATTTCTTCGAGCTGATCAGAGAAATTTGCCATTTTCTTTCTCAGCGGTTAGGGTTCGGAGATGGTGCGAGGAAGAAAACCTAATTTTTGGAGGGGAATGAACTGAGTGCAGCTTTCGCGCCAAAAAAAAAACAGGTAATTTCAAGATAAATTGTATTTCAAATTCCTTTTTTAAGAAAATTTTTCAAAAAAAAAATAACACATTTTTTTAGAAATATTAAAAAATATATTTTCAGTGCTCGGAACTTTTTGGTAAAAAAATAAAAACTATACTAAAAGAGGAATATTTTTGAATTTTTATTAATTTATTTTTGAAAACATGAAATCTAAAACAAAAAAAATGAAAATAATTCAAAACATACCCTTTGGGAAATTTCTCAATGCTCTGGATAGACCATTGCCACTCCAATAATGAATTATTTTCTTGGTTCTTGTGGAATAAAAAAAATTAATATTGGGGCGGAAGATTTTGCATTTTTTATTTTTAAATTTTATTATATTTTAATTAATATTATTTTATTTTTTTAAATCGTCTCAAAGAGATAAATCAAAATGATAAAAAAATAATCAAAAGTATAAAAAATCATTAAAAATAAAAATATATAATATAAAATATAATTATTGGCTTATTTTGACTGTTTATTTTTAATAAATTTTTTAATATTTTGGTCAAAAATTTTTTATTTTTTTAACTCGTTTCGATTAAATGAGTCAAAAAATATAATAATTTTTAACTAAAATTTTACAAAATAGATTAAGTAAAAATAAAAATAAAAAAAATAAAAAAAGAAAATAAGCAATTAATCTTAACCTGTGTTTAGACTAACTTTTTTAGTGATTTTTAAGTTTTTTGGCTTTTTTTAAATAAAAGTAAATGTTAAATCATGCTTTTTTTTATGAGAAAAAAAAAATTAAAAAACCAAATGAAGCCAAACCAAGTGGCTTTTTGATGTAGAAAAAGCTAAAAAACTTAATTTTTAAGTCAGGCCAAACAAATGCTAAATGGGATTCATTGGGCTTTGTTTGGGTTAAATTTTGATTTTTTTACTTATTTTTGTCTTTTTAATTTTTTTATTTTTTAATTAAAATTATTTAATTTTAGATGCTCAAATCAAAAGTTCCATTTTATTAAGCTATTTAAGGGTAAGTCCCATTTAAAAACAAACTTATGTTCTAGAAAGTCGTTTTATGTTATCTTTTACTAAAATAGCCCTTACTTTAATTATTCAATTGGCGCAAAAAACAGATAAAAATTAGCAACCGCTCACCCCTTTTATCGCCAAAACTGAAAGGAGGGAGACGCGTGAATTAATTTTCCAAATCTTTGAAGATTTTAACTCGAATATGTTAGCAACCTTTGTATCAGAAATCAACTCAGCGCATAATCTCCATCCACAGCGAAAACAGCCGTCGATTTTGCGCACCCGCTCATGAGCTCTTGCCGTCGCTTAGCCTTCTCCTGCTCAGTTAGGGATTGGTCGGACTCGATCGCTCGAATCGCCGTTATCAGGTTTCCGGCCGACTCGGATCCAGTGGGAAACGCGGCCGCCTCGCCGGAGGCTATAGGATCGGAGACGACGGAGCAGTCTGGGCACTCCCAGTGGACAGCATCAGCTAGGGTTTGGGGTGGAGTGGAGAGACAAGTAATGTGCCACAGAGTGACGCAGGTCTTGCAGGTAAGCGTCTCGCCATCGGTCGGCTTCTTCTTGCAGATCATACAAATGCCATCTCCATCACAAGGAAGGTTGTTATCCTGCGCCATGGGAGTGATGCGTGGGCAGGGAGAGTGAGGGAGGATGCGAGCGATGGAAGACAAGCAAACAAGTGGTTATGGTTAGTTGTGTTGGGTTATTGCGGCTGTAGAGTGGAAACTGGAAACGAGTGGTTATGGTTACATCACACAATGTAAATGTGTTCACAGTGTAGATTGTGTTCACGTTACAATGTTGTCTCTTCGATTGAATCATCTTGTCCTCATTTCAATGTATTTTTATCGACAGATGTTCTCATTGTTTTGTTTTAATATGTGTTAACTGCCAGTGTGTTTAATCTATAAGTTCTCGTACCCATTGCGACGAGTTCTCATTTTCATATTGTCCTAATTCAAATGTGTTCTCATTGTAAAACTTGGTCTTTAGTAGCTTCAATTTATCCTCATTGCAGCAATGCATCTATCATGCTTGCTCAATATAATTAATTGAATTCCCATTACAGCAACAAACAACCAGCCAACGCAAAAAATAATATATGCCAATCTCAAAATATTTATATTTTAAACATACAAACTGTAATGTATAATGAAAATAAAAACTTAAAGTTACATTATAAATTACTTATACTCTAAACATATTAACTACAATGTATAATGAGAATACTAAATTGAATAGACATTATAAGATGTTGCGCTTTAAAGACTAACTCGCATTGTACAATGAGACTAAGTAATTTAATTCACATTAGTATTGTAATGTAACTGCGAACTGTGTTATGAAAAATACGAACAGTGTATTGTAACTGTATTGTATAATGAGAACAAAAATTTAAAATTACATTACAAAATGTTTATACTTTAAACATACTAACTACAATGTATAATGAGAATGCAAAATTAAATTAACATTATTGTGCTCGAAAGACTAATTCGTATTGTACAATAAGATTGAGCAATTTAATTCACATTATTACTGTACTGTATTCTTCATGCCAGACTAATCACTCAAATACTACTGAATATATGAACAATAATGCTAATATCCTACATATTAATGATATAGCAGGGTTATAAACATAGTTTGCATATAATGATATATATGTGTGTGAATCATATAAACTTGCTTTGAAGGAATTCTAAAAATAGAATCCAATCACCACAATCTGTACCAAAAATACAATTTATGGCATTAATAATAATTGATTTAATATCTATAGAATGTTCTCGCATTAAACATGGTATTTCAAATTTCGAATTACACTTTAAAAGGTAAGTATCTATATATTTTTAATATACATTAAATATAGAATTTTTTCGCGTTAAAAATAAAAATTCAAATTTCAAATTATCATATTTGATCAGCATATATGCAAAAAGGTATTTCGATCTTCAATTTTGTTAAAATTCGAATATAGGATCTCTTAGAATATTTTCAAACTGAATATAATCTATCCCATAATAGGATCATGATATAGTACTTACAATTAATTATCCCTTTAATTTTTTTTATTTATAAATTGAAAAAGTAAAATATTTAACAAAAAATGAAAAAAGCTTAACAAAGACGAAAAATACAAAATTTGATTTATTAGTTTATTTTTATTTTTAAAAAAATTATATTTTAATTAAAAAAATTTATTTTTTTAGCTCGTTTCAATAAAAAATAACGAAAAGATATAATAATTTTACTAAATAATTTTAAAAAAATATTAAAAATAAAAATAAATAAAATAAAAAATAAGTAATAAACAATTATCTCAGACTCATTTTATTATAAATTTGTGATATCGACAGGGCATTATTATTTATTTGTGACATCATCCTCCAACAATAAAATTAAAGGAAAACAAAACCACGCCAGATACTTTTTCCTACAATTTAAATGAAATTACCAAATAAAAGATAAACGCTAAACATAGGCTCGCTTGCCAATTTAGTTTTAAGTTAAAATTATATTCACTTTTAAGTGCTAAAAGTTAAAAATTTATTTTAAAAAAATCTCATTTGGATAGCTGGCTTATTTGATTATTATAAAATAAGTAAAAATATAAATAAGTAAGTTAATTTAGTTAATTTGACTTTTAAATAATTTATTTGTTTATTTGGTCATATTTGTTTATAAACTTAAATAAATAAGTATATTTGATTAAATCTTAGCTTAAATTTTATTTATTTGACTTATTAGTTTATTTATTTGACTTATTAATTAATTTATTTATTAATTTAAATCTTATTTATTTAGCTTTCCAAACAAAACTACTTATTTGAGACTAAATAAACCAAATGAGCATATAAGCAATTTACCCAAACGGGCCGAGATGTAATGGTGACTTTAAGCAACCCTAGAAAGCCAATTTATAGTCACAGTGAAGTTCCCAAAATACCCTTTTTTACTTTTCCTTTTCTTTTTTTCAGAGACAAACCCTTCAGCCATCAATTGAAGCATATTCAATTTAGGCAAAAAAATGTTCAACGAATTTTACTGTTCACAAAACAGATTATTTGGTACCAAAAAAATTTTGATTTTTAATTTATTGGTCAATAAAAAAATAAATAAAATTAAAATTAAAAATTATTAGCAAAAAAGCCAAAGTGTTAAAAGTTGGGAGTTGCTAAATCAAGTTTTTTGACTTTTTTGTCTTTAAATAAGAAGTTAAAAAATTTATCTTAAAGTCAATTGTCAAACGAAGTCTTCGTGCTTGTCATTTCTAGAAATTGCAGGCACACTAGTCTTAAGTGGAAAGTTATTATTAGATAGTGACGACACTTGTTAAAGATGATGTGGTAGTATTTGGCTATAATATTTATCGTGGATAATTTTTTTAAAAATATAAAGATAAATTTAGAAATATTGAAAAGCGTGCTAAATCTAAATATGTATTAAAAAAACTCTATTGAAAGAAAAAAAATATTGGTTAAGTTTTAAGAACATATTAAAAAGTGTGTAGAAATATAATAAGGAAGAAATTAAAAATTATTAGCAAAAGAGGCAAACACATTAAAAGTTGGGAGTTGCAAAACCAAGTTTTTTAGCTTTTTTGTTTATAAACAAAAAATTAAAAAATTTAGCTTAAAGCTAATTTTCAAACGAGATCTTCGTGCATGTCGTTTTTATAAATTGCGAGCACACTATTCTTATGTGAAAAATTATTATTGGATAGTAACGGGACTCGTTAAAGATGAGATTGTACTATTTGGGTATAATATTTGTCATGGTTAATTTTTCTAAAATCTAAAAGATAAATTTAGGAACACTGAAAAGTGCGCTAAATTTGAATATGTATTAAAAAAACTCTATCGAAAAAAAAATATTGGTTAATTTTTAAGAATATATTACAAAGTGTGTAAAAATATAATAAGGAAGAAATTAAAAATTATTAACAAAAAAGTCAAAAATGTTAAAAGTATGGAGTTGTCAAACTAAACTTTTTGATTTTTTTGTTTTTAAACAAAAATTTTAAAAATTTAACTTAAAACTAATTATCAAACGAGGTCTTTTGTGCGAGTTGTTTTTCGAAATTGTGAACGCACTATTCTTATGTAAAAAGTTATTATTGAAAATTGTGGACACACTATTCTTATGTAAAAAGTTATTATTGCATAGTGATGACATTCCTTAAAGATGAGGTGGTATTATTTGGCTATAATTAGTGGGTAATTTGCTAAAAATTAAAAGATAAATTTAGGAACATTAAAAAGTGTGCTAAATCTAAATATGTATTAAAAAAAACTCTGTTGAAAAAAAAATATTAGTTAATTTTTAAGAATATATTGAAAAGTGTGTAACATATAATAAACATTTTGTTTTCAGCTAAAGATTTTAGGTTATGTTTGGACTATCAAAAAGTTTGTTTTTTTTTTTTACAAAAAAAAATCAAATTTAAGCTATGCTGTTCGTTTTTTAAAAATTAAACTATATTTTTTACTTTTTTTGAGAAAAAAAATCTATACAAATTCTAACTATACTAATTTTTTCTTTAATGTGACTATAACACCTTTAGTTAAAACTAACTCTAGTTTCAACAATTAAAAGACTTGTTAATATTCTAAATATTACAATTTTAAAAAAAATAAATATTTTAACAAAAATTAAAAAGGGAAAAACTACCTTAAAAGAATTATTTCAAACACTTTTAACTTTTTTTCTCTTTTCTTTTTGAAAAAACTTTAAAAAAGTATAATTTTTAGACGTCCCAAAGGCTTAGCAAGATTGTTAGTATTTTTAGCATTACTAAAAATCAAGCTAGAAGGAATTGCATTGAAGAATTGTTGATGGTAATGTTTGAATCTGTGAATTTCATTGGCCATTGAAATTCAGATTTCACTAGCTAGATCAATTACAATTGGATTGGCCATTCAAT